>JABUQX010054845.1:0-12500 GCA_015478945.1 Trachelipus rathkii
TCAAACAGAGTTCAAGTTATTGTTCTTACCACTCCACAATGGGTCATGTCCCGAGGTTATAGTAATGCCGTTAAAGAGCATAGACTAAACATTAATCGACATGATATATCGCAAATACGTTGGTTTGCACTCTACATTTAGAGTTAAGTTTAAGTTAGGGATATTATTGATTGGTATAATGTATATATTAAAGTATATAGTATAATAATAAATAACTATTTTTTATTTCTAAATGTACAGTCCATTCTATTTTTCTCGTTTCAATATACTAATTAATTTCCTCACAGTCGGTTATATACCATTTATGGTTAGTATAACTACTATATATATATATAATATATATATCTTTACGAATAAATGGTAACTTTATATTCTTGAATAATATTTATATTATTATCTATTATCACTAGTAATACTACTCACAATTTAGAGGTAGATCAGAAACTACAATCGTATTCAAAAAGGTATATGAATATCAGGTGAATCTATCACTTCACCATTCTACAACTTTTTAACTTCCTTTCTTATTATTTAATCCACCTTTTACTTAATCTTTAGTCATTTTGTAGCTTGAACGAATCTTAATCTCTTGAATCATTCAATCAACCCTTTATTCAATTCTTTAATTCTACGTGTATGAACTGAGAATCCTAGGAGTTTCTTTTAAATCAAATACTCATAAATCACAAATGTGAAACTCAGATTGTCTGAGTGAGAGTGTGAGAGAGGAGACATAATGCAGATGCTAAGTATTTTGATATTAGTATCAGAGCGTCACGAGTATTTCGCGTGCGCGCATCCAGCGCGCACTTCTATATTAGAGCACTGCGTATCAGACTAGAGACTCTCGAGTAGCACGGGGGCTCGCTACTTATAGGGTGGATACCGTGAGGGGGCTATTCCTAGGCGAGATATAGATTAGTGTTCAAGTCTAGCTGTAAAAAGCCCCCGGTCTTCTCCTCCCATAATTGCTGAGTGCTAAAAGGCCAGTTATTGAAAGCCATCTGAAGTAATAAGGTAATTGTCTGTCATCATTTTATTATTCAATTCTCAAAACATGAAATTAACCAAATTGTCGATCAATGTAATAGCATATTCCTTATTAATATTTTATACAATTTCAGAATATATATATATATATATATATATATATATATATATAATATATACTATATATATATAATATAATATATATATATATATATATATATATATATTTTATTAAATTATATAAATATATATATATATATATATATATATATATATATATATATATATATAGTAGTATAGGGAGGGAAACTGACCGCCAAACTGAAAGTTGCCAGATTTGTCGCTAAATCTGGCACCCTAATCCGTTAATTTTGCGCATTTTTGGTACTTTTTTACTAATTTTACCATTTTTTTTAGGAATTTGGCTACTTTTTTAACGTTTTGCCAGATTTGACGTTAAATCTGGCAACCTAATCCGCTAAATTTGACCTTTTTTAGCATTTTTTTTTTTGGCACTTTTTAGCATTTTTTAGCTACTTTTTTAGCGTTTAGTCCATAACTCAGGTCAAGATCCCCAACTCCGGAGGATTTTGGGGATTTTCCCCATTGGCAGCCCTGCACGTCGAAGGCAAAGACTTGAAAACCACTTTCGGAGGTTTTGGAAATTCCAGTCATGTCGGCAGCTGACTTGGAAATTTCCATCATTTCATTTGGTTTTTCAAGGTTGACGTGTCAAGCCTAGGGTTTTTAAGGTCGGTGAGACCGAATTTAAGGTCTGGAAGACCGACTTCCGAGGTTCCGAGCCTGAACTCAAGGGTTTTACCCCCCAAAAGGGGGCGGAGGTTCCCTTCAGTATAGTGGGGCTTTTGGTTCCTTAGATTAGTTTTTAAATGAATCGATAGGTCATTTTTGAATGGTTCCAATCGATCTTTTCGGTGATCGATACCCCTAAATTCGATCTTAGAATCGTCTTTTCTAACGTGCTCTGGTTGGTTTAATAGCACAGGACAAAACTGTAATCGAAACGAAAATAATTACAATAATTAACATTCGATAATCGCTGTTAGTAAGGGAGCCAATCCCGCACCAACTTTTTTCTATATAAATGAATAGAGATATATTAGGCTTAGGGGGGAGGATTGATAGCCCGAAGGGCTATCAATCCGACAAACAGACAAACCTTCCTGTGTTTGTTTGTAATTATTTTTTTATTACGCGCGCGTGCGCATATTCACATACACACGCACTTTTTTTCGCTAGGAATGATAGAGCTATTTCCTTCAAAAACTGTGGTATATGGTCATTGTGTGTAATAAACTGATCCCTGGCGAGTTTTGGTGACCCTAGGTCACCCCTAAGGGGGTGCTGCCCCCTTAGCGCCAAGGTCAAATTCGTTCTGAAAACCAGGTTAGAGGGTCTTAAACGAATTGGAATGAGACATTTTGGATGTGAGTTATATGATGACGTAATCTCGCTCGGACGAGATTACGTTCCTTCTGGCGTTCCCCCCGTAAGGGGGGACGTAGCCCCCGTAAAAAATTAAAAATGATGCGTAGAAGACTGAAACTTGGAGCATTGGGTGAAGGAGTCGGAGTCGGAGACGGAGCCGGAGTTGGAAATCGATTCGGATTGCGGAGTTCAAGGGACCCCACCGGAGGTGGGTCCCCCTTTGAAAAAAAAAAAAAAGAAGAAGAAATGCATGGAATGCAAAACAGAGGAAGAAGAAGAAGAAAGGAAGAAGGAGGAAGGAAGAAGGAGGAAGGAGAAAGAACGGAAGGAATGAGGAGGAGTCTGAGAAGGAATCAGAGTTGGTAGTGTCACCGGTGCTGGAGCCGGTGCGTTGCCGACCTAGTAAACATTCATTTAATAATACAATATCATTACTGTTTACATAACTGCTTCTGTTCTAAGATGTACATATTGTCAATTGCATTGCATCTTGCAAAGATAACCTTTATTTTCTAAATGTTGAAGACTAAACATTTCTAATTTTCAAATGTTCTCGTATTCTTTTATAAACGTTAACTAATATAATTTTTTTTCCTAAGTTGAAACATACATACACTGTTTACTATTTTTTATAAGTTTTTATTTTACATTTATACTTTGTGTTTAATTTTATTATTTTAATTTTTATTTTTTTATTTTTTTATTTTTTAAATTTATTTTTTCTAACTTTATTTTTTATTTTTATTTTTTTTATTTTTTTTATTTTTTTTTTCATTTTTATTTTTTTTTTATTTTTTAAATTTACTTTTCTAACTTTTTTTTTTTTTATTTTTTTTTGAAAAGTTTTTTTTTTTACATTTATACTTTGTTTTAATTTTTTTAATTTTTTTTTTTTAATTTTTTTTTAATTTTTTAATTTATTTTAATTTTTAATTTTTTTTTTTTTTTTTTTTTTTTTTTTTTTTTATTTCTTTAAAACTTTTTGTTTTGTTAATTTTTTTTATACTTTTCATGTTTATAACGTAAAAAATTTACGTTTTTACATACCCTAAAGCAGTAAATCACTAAATCAAACCACCATCCAACTACCATCATACCCTTCTGTGATCTAATTGATCTATTGATCTTTGATCTATTGATCTATTGAATCTATTGATTAAGGTCAAATTTTTACTAAAATTGTCATGTTTTACATACCCTAAAGCAGTAAATCAGTAAATCAAACCACCATCCACTCTCCCTCCTGTCCAGTTGTGATCTATTGATCTATTGATCTATTGATCTATTGATCTATTGATCTATTGATCTATTGATTAAGGTCAAATTTTTTACTAAAATTGTCATGTTTTACATACCCTAAAAGCAGTAAATCAGTAAATCAAACGCACCATCCACTCCCCTTGTCCCCTACCCATCCACCCGTCTATGATCTATTGATCTATTGATCTATTGATTCTAGTCAATCTATTGATTAGGGTCAAATTTTTTTATTAAATTGTAACGTTTTACATACCCTAAAGCCGTAAATCAGTAAATCCAAACCACCCAACATACCCTCCTGTCCAATCATGATCTTATTGATCTATTGAATCTATTGTCTATTTTGATCTATTAGATTAAGGTCAAATTTTTCTAAAACAATTGTCATGTTATATTACATACCCTAAGAAGCAGTAAATCAGTAAATCATACGACCCTAGCCTATCATACGCCCTCTGTCCAATTTGTGATCTATTGATCTATTTGATCTATTGATGCTATTTGGAATCTATTGATCTATTGATTAAGGTCAAATTTTTACTACAATTTTTACGTTTTTTTACATACCCTAAAGCTATAAATCAGTAAATCAAGCCACCCAACATACTTCTCTCGATCTGTCCAATCATGATCTACATTGATCTATTTGGATGTATTGATCTACCGACCTCTCTGATTAAGGTCAAATTTTTACTAAAATTGTGAGAGCGTGTCAGTTTATCTAGTACCATACCACACGCGGAGAGTGGAGTGAGAGAGGTGTTATCACATCATGCGGGGACTGTCACCTCCTGACCATCTTTGTGACCTATTGATCTATTGATCTATTGATTTAAAGTCACATTTCGAGTGTCATTTTGGATAACAAGTGTAACATAAATATCAAGTTCTTTATGACAAAGATCAAACAATATAGTGCTAACATAACAAATGTCTTCACATTAAATAAGCTTAACTGGCGTAACATGAACTATGAAAATAATGTACAAGGAGACAAACCTATCACTCTACGCCCTAATAAAACTGTTTACATTAACAAAAGTTCCACACTTAACACCAGTAAAAGTAACTAACATAACAACCAAAAACGTAACTTATTTACACACTTTTTGTCAAACATATCTCTAACATAACGATGTTAATTTACACTAACATGGTAATTAATTAATAAATTTATCTATATAGATTATAATTATCATACTTGATCACGATGAGTCATCGGCTATCACACTCAAGAAGTGTTTGCCTACTAGTAAGTGAGACGTGACTATGTAAGTCAGGTCAGTGAACTACCACAAATTAATGAAGTATAGAACAGTAGAGACTCGCGTGTGAGTGAGCGAGGGCTTATAGCGGTCCTATATATGAGATGTAGACAAAGTTCCACTTAACACCTAGTAAAGGTAACTAGCATGGTAATGCAAAACGTAACCTATCTTTACTTTTTTTTTCAAGCATATCTCTACATAACGATGTTAATTTACACTAACACACAATATTTAGCAAAAATGTATCAAAACCTTGTCCGATTATCATACTGATCAACGAATAGATGCTAACATAACAATGTTTTTCACATTAATAAAGCTAACATAGCATCAATATGAACTAGGGAAAATAATGTACAATCGACAACTAAACCAACTTACACACAATAAACTGTTACATTAACAAAAGTTCCAGACTTAACAGCGCGGTAAAGTAACTAACTTTACATACAAAACGTAACCTATTTATACTTTTTTTCAAACATATCTCTAACATATTAACGTTAATCTTACATTGACACAGTAACATTTATCAAAAAATGTGTCATAACCACACCTAGCCCTCATAATACCTAACGAGTAAAGACGAATAAAGTAAAGTTTTTAGGCTTATCTCTTTTTTAGACTACGCCTCTTTTCAGAAAATACCAACTCTAAACATGAAAAATGATTTTATGCTTTAACCATTTGCATAAAGTGATGCAATACTTATTATATTTGACCCTCTGGCAGAATATACTAGCAATGTAGCAGTCGCCATTCGGTTTACGATTTAATATAAATGACACTTCGTTGGGAATAACGAAACTCCTCGTGAAGATATCAACAACAAGCGTAGAGATGCGGCGAGATGTCATCGTATCAACACTGAGAAAAACTATCCTACAGAAAATAGTGTATAAACATCCCTTAAATGTAATGAGATTCTTTCTTTCAACCAATCAGAAGAAAGTAAACAAGAATACGACGCACGAACGAACCATGTCAACTCAAAAAGGGTATATATTCTCGTTAGGCAACAACAACAACAACAACAACAACAACAACAACAACAACAACAACAACAACAACAACAACAACAACAACAACAACAACAACAACAACAACAATAACGTAGTACAAAAATAAGTTCTTTATATACTAACCAACGTATATGTGCTACGTAAACAGTGTTTTCACATTATAAAGCTAACATAGCATGACCAAGAACTAAGAATATATTTGTAAAATGGGCAAAAACCTGACAACACCTTACGCACGAATAAACTACTAACATTAACAAACTCCCGCGCTTAGCAACAGTAAACTACATAACACTTCATACAAAACGTAACCTATTCACACTTTTTCAGGCATATCTCTACTATCAATGTTAATTTTACATTAACACGTAATATTTAAGCAAAAAATTTAGCATAAACCATGTCCTAAGCATCATACTGACAACAAATATATTGCTAATGTAACGAATTTTTTACATCAACTTCATAATATTTAACAAAAATTCAGCATAACCTCGTCTAAATATCATAAGCCCAAACGAATAATTGCAAATATATCAAAGTTTTAACCAAGCATAACATAAAAATAAAAAAAATTTATCCTGACATAAACATAAAAAATAAGTTCTTTGAATAAAATATCACAGTAAAGCGTAATACTTTACTGATTTTTAAAGCAGTAAATCAAGTAAATCAGTAAATCAAACCACCCATTTCCTGCAGTCCCCTAACCCTGCCACCCGTCTTTATGATCTAGTCGACCTATTGATTCAAGGTCATATTTTCGAGTATCATTTTGGAATAAACCAGGTTAAGACGTATTATCTAACAAAATCCCTTAACAAAGTGACCCATCTATCAAAGATACCAACATCTCGAACTATGATTGACACTTCTTCATCAAAGTTGTCACACGTCTCTAGTATAACTCATTTGAACTATGGATAAACGTAGACATTATAGCAAAAATTCTCGGGCAAACCTAGCAACATTACTCAACAAAAACTTAACCCTAGGCTCACGTTTCTAACACATCATCGTCAGGTAACACAGTAATATCTTACAAAACTCATTATTTCTCTACCAAATCAATGTTAATTTCACCCTGTCATAGTAATATTTAACATAACGTACCTAACTTACGAATAAACAGGTTTCATTAACCAAGAGTATCTAAAACAACACACCACTTCCCGAGAGAAAACCCAGGGGGGATGCGCCCCCCTGAAAGGGTGTGAATCTTGAGAGGGGGGATCACCCCGAAGGGGTGTAACGGGCCTTGGGCCCCTCTTCGGAGGGGTAATGCCCGCTTACACCCCTTCGGGGTGATCCCCCCTCTCAGATTTCACACCTTTCAGGGGCGCATCCCCCCCTGGGTTTTCTCTCGGGAAGTGGTGTGTTGTTTTAGATACTCTTGGTTAATGAAACCTGTTTATTCGTAAGTTAGGTACGTTATGTTAAATATTACTAAGACAATGTGAAAATAACACTTGATTTGTTAGAGAAATGATGGGTTTTTGTTAGATATTTCTGTGTTACCTGACGATGATGTGTTAGGAACGTGAGCCTAGGTTAAGTTTTTGTTGAGTAATGTCAGGTTTGCCCGAGAATTTTGCTAATGTCTACGTTTATTCATAGTTCAAATGATGTTATACTAGAGACGTGTGACACTTTGATGAAGATAGTGTCAATTCATAGTTCGAGATGCTAGTATTTTTGATAGTTTGGTCACTTTGTTAAGGGATTTTGTTAAATAATACGTCTTTACCTGTTGCTGTCAAAATGATGACTCGAAATATGACCTGAATCATTAGATCGATAGAATCAATAAGACGGTGGATGGGTAGGGACTGCATGGAATGGGTGTTGATTTTACTGAATTTTACTGATTACTGCTTTAAATCAGTAAAGTTATTACGGCCTTACTGGTTGATGATTGTGTGTATTTGGAAGATGAACTTATTTTTATGTTATGTCAGGATAAATTTTTTATTTTTTATGTTATGCTTGGTTAAAAACTTGATTATTTGCCATTATTCGTTTTGGGCCTTATGATTATTTAGACAGGTTATGCTGAATTTTGTTACAATATTATGAATTGATGTAAAAATTCGTTTTAACTTAGCAATATAACTTTGTTTGTCAGTATGAATGCTTAGACATGGTTATGCTAAATTTTTGTTTAAATATTACGATGTTAATGTAAATTAACATTGATATGTTAGAGATATGCCTGAAAAAAGTGTGTGGAATAGGTTACGTTTTGTATGAAAGTGTTATGTAGTTTACTGTTGCTAAGCATGGAACTTTTTGTTAATGTTAGTAGTTTATTCGTGCGTAAGGTGTGTCAAGTGTTTTGCCATTGTACAATATATTCTTAGTTCTGGTCATGCTATGTTAGCTTTTATTAATGTGAAAACACTGTTACGTTAGCACATATTCGTTGATTAGTATATAAAGAAAACTTATCTTTGTACTATGTTATTGTTGTTGTTGTTGTTGTTGTTGTTGTTGTTGTTGTTGTTGTTGTTGTTGTTGTTGTTGTTGTTGTTGTTGTTGTGTTGTTGTTGTTGTTGTTGTTGGTTTGTTGCACTAACGAGAATATATACCCTTTTTGAAGTTGACATGGTTCGTTCGTGCGTCGTATTCTTGTTTACATTCTTCTGATTGGTTGAAGAAAGAATCTCATTACATTTAAGGGATGTTTATACACTATTTTTTTCAGTAGGAATAGTTTTTCTCAGTGTTGATACGGTGACAGTCTCGCCGCTATCTTCTACGCTTGGTTGTTGATATCTCACGAGGTTTCAGTTTATTCCGAACGAAGTGTCAATTTTATATGTAGATCGTAAACCGAATGCGACCTGCTACATTTGCTAGTATATTCTGCAGAGGGTCAATATAATAAGTATTGCATCACTTTATGCAAATGGTTAAAGCATAAAATCATTTTTCATGTTTAGAGTTGGTATTTTCTGAAAAGAGGCGTAGTCTAAAAAAGAGATAAGCCTAAAAACTTTACTTTATTCGTCTTTACTCGTTAGGTATTATGAGGGCTAGGTGTGGTTATGACACATTTTTTGATAAATGTTACTGTGTCAATGTAAAAGATTAACGTTAGAATATGTTAGAGATATGTTTTGAAAAAGTGTTAATAGTTTACGTTTTGTATGTAAAGTTTGTTACTTTACCGCTGTTAAGTATGGAACTTTGTTTAATGTTAAACAAGCTTTATTTTGTGTAAGTTGTGTTTAACAGGTTTGTCGTTGTAACCATTATTTTCCTAGTTCAATATGATGCTATGTTTAGCTTTATTAATGTGAAAACATTGTTATGTTAGCATATATTTGTTGATCAGTATGATAATCGGACAAGGTTATGATACATTTTTGCTAAATATTAGTGTGTTAGTGTAAATTAACATCGTTATGTTAGAGATATGCTTGAAAAAAAGTAAGATTAGGTTACGTTTTGCATACCATGCTAGTTACTTTACTGGTGTTAAGTGTGGAACTTTGTTAATGTTAACAGTTTATTCGTGTGTAAGTTGTGATAGGTTTGTCTTTGTACATTATTTTCTTAGTTCATGTTACATCATGTTAGCCTTATTAATGTGAAGACATTGTTATGTTAGAGTATACTCCTTGGTCTGTATGATAATTACCACTGTTGTGATAAATTTTAGTTAATTATTACCATGTTAGTGTAAAATTAACTAATATTTTAGAGATATGTTTGACAAAAGTTGTGAATAAGTTACGTTTTTTGGTTGTTATGTTAGTTACTTTAACTGATGGTAAGTGTGGAACTTGTTATGTTAACAGTTTATTAGGGCGTAAAGAATGTGATAGGTTTGTCTTGTAACATTATTTTCATAGTTTCATGTTACGCCATGTAGCTTTATTTAATGTGAAGACAATTTGTTATGTTAGCATATATTGTTTGATCTATGTATAAAGCACTTGATTTTATGTTTATGTTTATCCAAAATGACACTCCGAAATGTTGACTTAAATCAAATAGATCAATGATCAATAGGTCACAAAATGGTGCCGGAGGAAGTTTGGATAGTGTTTGATTTTAGTGATTTACTGCTTTAGGGTATGTAAAAAACGTTACAATTTTTAGTAAAAATTTGACCTTAATCATAGATAATAGATCAATAGATCAAATAGATCAATAGATCATGATTGGACATGAGGGGTATGTTGGTGGCTTGATTTACTGATTTACTGCTTTAGGGTATGTAAACGTTTACAATTTTAGTGCAATAGATCAATAGATCCAATAGATCAATAGATCAATAGATCAATTAGATCACAGAAGGGTATGAGGGACTGCACGGATGGATGGGTTTGATTTACTGATTTACTGCTTTAGGGTATGTAAACATGACAATTTTTAGTAAAAAAATTTGACCTTAATCAATAGATCAATAGATCAATAGTCAAGATCATAGATGCATGATTGGCAGGAGGGTAGTTGGTGGCTTGAATTACTGAATTTTACTGCTTTAGGGTATGTAAAACGTTTCAAATTTTAGTGAAAATTTGACCTTAAATCAATAGATCAAATAGATCAATAGATCAATAGATTCAATAGATCAATAGATCAATAGATCACAAATGGACAAGAGGGTGAGTGGATGGTGGTGTTTGTTTAACTGATTTACTGCTTTAGGGTATGTAAAAACATGACAATTTTTAGTAAATTTGACCTTAATCAATAGATCAATAGATCAATAGATCAATAGATCAATAGATCAATAGATCACAAATGGACAAGAGGGTGAGTGGATGGTGGTTTGATTTACTGATTTACTGCTTTAGGGTATGTAAAAATGACAATTTTAGTAAAAATGTGACATTAATCAATAGATCAATAGATTAAAAAAGCGCAAATGATCAATAGAAATCAATAGACAATAAGATCACAAATGGACAAGAGGGTGGAGTGGATGGTGGTTTGAATTTTGTGATTTCTGCTTTAGGGAATGTAAAAAATAAAAATTTTTTACGTTATAAACATGAAAAAGAATAAAAAAAAATTAACAAAACAAAAAGTTTTAAAGAAATAAAAAAAAAAAAAATAATAAAAAATAAAAAAAAAATTAAAAATTAAAATAGTTAGAAAATTAAAAAAAAAATTAAAAAGTTAAAAAAATAAAAAAAATTAAACAAAGTATAAATGTAAAATAAAACTTTCAAAAAAAAAAAAAAAAAAAAAAAAAAAAAAAAAAAGTTAAAAAGTAAATTTAAATAAAAAAAAAATAAAAAATGAAAAAATAAAAAAAAATAAAAAAATAAAAATAAAAAATAAAGTTAGAAAAAAAAAATTTAAAAAATAAAAAAATAAAAAAATAAAAATTAAAATAATAAAATTAAACACAAAGTATAAATGTAAAATAAAAACTTATAAAAAATAGTAAACAGTGTATGTATGTTTCAACTTAGGAAAAAAAATTATATTAGTTAACGTTTATAAAAAGAAAATGAGATTTGAAAATAGAAATGTTAGTCTTCAACATTTAGAAAATAAAGGTTATCTCTGCAAGATGCAATGCAATTGACAATATGTACATGATAGAACAGAAGCAGTTATGTAAACAGTAATGATATTGTATTATTAAATGAATGTTTACTAGGTCGGCAACGCACCGGCTCCAGCACCGGTGACACTACCAACTCTGATTCCTTCTCAGACTCCTCCTCATTCTTCATTCTTCTTCCTTCCTCCTTCTTCCTTCCTCCTTTCTTCCTTTCTTCTTCTTCTTCCTCTGTTTTGCATTCCATGCATTTCTTCTTCTCTTTTTTTCTTTTTTTTCAAAGGGGGACC
Source organism: Trachelipus rathkii (assembly GCA_015478945.1). Taxonomy (NCBI): domain Eukaryota; kingdom Metazoa; phylum Arthropoda; class Malacostraca; order Isopoda; family Trachelipodidae; genus Trachelipus; species Trachelipus rathkii. Next base: position 11,804 of record JABUQX010054845.1, read on the forward strand.
CTCCTCCGGTGGGGTCCCTGAACTCCGAATCCGAATCCGATTCCAACTCCGTCTCCGTCTCCGACTTCGACTCTTCAACCCAGCCTCCAAGTTTCAGTCTTCTACGATCATTTTTAATTTTTTACGGGGGCTACGTCCCCCCTTACGGGGGAACGCAGAGGAACGTAATCTCGTCTCCGACGAGATTACGTCATCATATAACTCACATCCAAATTTCATTCCAATTCGTTAAGCCTAACCTGGTTTCAGAACGAAAATTTGAACCTTGGCGCTAAGGGGGCAGCACCCCCTTAGGGGTGACCTAGGGTCACCAAAACTCGCCAGGGATCAGTTTATTACACACAATGACCATATACCAAGTTTGAAGCAAATAGCTCTATTCATTCCTAGCGAAAAAAGTGCGTGTGTATGTGTATGCGCACGCGCGCGTAATAAAAAAATAATACAAACAAACACAGCGAAGGTTTGTCTGTTTGTCGGATTGATAGCCCTTCGGGCTATCAATCCTCCATATAACCCTAATATATCTCTATTCATTTATATAGAAAAAAGTTGGTGCGGGACTGGCCGACTTACTACAGCGATTAATCGAATGTTAATTATTGTAATTATTTTCTTTCGATTACATTTTTCTGTGTTATAAACCAACCAGAGCACGTAGAAAGACGATTTAAAGATCGATTTAGGGGTAATCGAT
>JABUQX010054845.1:17500-30740 GCA_015478945.1 Trachelipus rathkii
GTTTAAGAAAATTGTTTAGTTGCAAGCTTCTGGCATAATTCGATGCTAGATATGACCTGGTTTTCTTTTCTGAACTTAGAAATTTTTTTGAACTTTGAAAATTTTTTCAGAAAATATACACTGATTCAAATCTAGATATTTACCCTTAGAGACTTTTAAATAGATAAACAGCTATAAAACTAATAATAGGAAAATTAATAAATAATAATAATACTAACCTTAGCTTTATTTCCTTTTAATCTGCAGGTAGAAATGCAATGACTGCCATATCTATAAGGTATTAACTTCTGAGTCAAAATAAATTTAATTGTAGAAAACTTTAACATTTTTTAAAGATTTTATTGAATGTTAAGTTAGATGCAGGCTAATTTATTTTGCTGAAAATAATATGTATACATTATATATATTAGGGGGTAAATATCTAGTTTTTGATCAAAATATTTTCTGAAAAAATTTTCTAAGTTCAAAAAAATTTCTAAGTTCAAAAGTTAAGTTAAGTTTTTTAAGAAAATTCTTTAGTGGCAAGCTTCTGTAATTATGTCAGAAGCTTGTCACTAAACAATTTTCTTAAAAAACTTAACCTAACTTAACTTTTCTGAACTTAGAAATTTTTTTGAGCTTAAAAAATATTTAGATCAAAAACTAGATATTTACCTATTAGGGATGTAACAGAACCAGAATTTTTGGTTCCGGCCAAAATCGGAACTTTCCAGAACCTTGGAAAAGTTCCGGCCGGAAGTTCCGATTTTCGCTACACCTTACATATTCTACTGAAAACTTGTCTGATTAACAAGTGAAGTCTCTCTAGAAGTATCTGGTGTGTTGTCATATCCATATTGTGAGCTATTAACTAAAACCGTTTTCATTTTTTCATTTGTGCTTACGAAATGTAAGAAATGCTCGAGTTTGCGTTCGTTATTGTCAAATTTAGCACAAATTTAGGAAAATGCTCACCAAACGTAAAGAATTTCCTAAATTCTGTAAGGTTGATATTTCCCGTGCTTGCCAAATTTAGGAAAGTTCTTATGCAAAATGTAATCAAACAAGATGGCGGCGTAGCGGTCCGTTTGATTTGATGAATGTTTCATTCATAAAATTAGCTTAAAATCTATTTTCTTCCAAATAGATAAACTCTATCACAATAATTGATCAATTATTAGTAATATAAACCATGTTATTTTTTTAATTTCCATTTATTCTAAAACCACATGCTCCATCACAACAGCTAATCAAAATATTTGTAAACAAACGATTTTTTATGTACAAAATTCGTGCTAAAACTGGGTTAACATTTCTTATCAAGTGTAAGCAAAAGTGACAAAAACGATAACGCCTTTAGTTCTGTAAGCCAAATTTTGGATAAGCGAATCAGTAAATTTATTAAGTAAAATAGGAATATATATACTATGTAAAGTTCTATGGGCCTTCAAAGTTTAAAAATCAGAAAATGATATCATTCGAGAAAAAAAAGGGTAGATTTTTGCTCGAGTTTGTAACGCAATATTGTTGATCGAGTTAGACTGTTATTGTTTCAGTCATTTGAGCTTACACTGGATAAATGTTTACCCAGTTTTAGCACAGATATCATGCATAAAGAAACGATATTTCATAAAAGTCACTTTTGTTTACAAACAATTGGGATCAGCTTTTGTGATTTTGGAATAAATAGAAATAAAAAAATAACAAATGGTTCATATTACAAATAACTGATCAACTATTGTGATGGAGCTTATCCATTTGGAAGAAATTAGATTTAAAGCTAATTTTATTGAATCAAACATTTACCAATTCAAACTGACCTATAACGCTGCCATCTTATTTATTTACATTTTTTCGTAAGAAGATGCTAAATTTGTCAAGCACAGGAAATAGCAACATTACAGAATTAAGGAAATTCCTAACGTTTGGTAAGCATTTTTCACAATTTTGTGGTAAGTTTGACAAAAATGAATGCAAACTGGAGCATTACTTGCATTTCAAAAGCACAAATGCAAAAACGAAAATTGCTTTAATAATGATATCTCGGAGCAAGTATAAAAAACCTGCGGATCTCTCTCTCACTTACTTGCTTCATGCTTAAAAAAAAATTCTTATAAAAACTTGTATTTTAACTTGAGCAAAAGAAATACCTATTTGTGAATTGTGATAAACCTTACTGTGTTAACTTTAAGAAACTGTGCACTATTAATCTATTAATTACTATAATTAGTGAAAGCAAACTTATTTAGTTGAGTTTGATCAAAATTTGACCAAATCTCAATTTTTGTTTTTTTTAAGAAAGACATTTGAAAAAGTAGAAAGTTCCAGTAAATACCAGCTGGAACCAAGTTAGTTCCAGCCCGGGCAGGAACTTTTAAAAAATCAAGATTCCGGTACATCCCAAATATATATATATATATATATATATATATATATATATATATATATATATATATATATATATATATATATATATATATATATATATATATACTATATATATATATATATATATATAACTCTCTGCTACTCTCTATATATGTAATACTGTAGACAGAGACCCACATTTTGAGACCGAAAATTTTCTAAGTTCAAAAATTTCTAAGTTCAAGAAAGTTAAGTAGTTAAGTTAAGTTTTAAGAAAATTCTTTAATTAACCTTGGCATCTGGAATTATGAGGCTTTGCCGCTAAATATTATTAAAAACCTAACTCTTTTCTGAACTTAGAAATTTTGAACCGAAAGTGATTCGCTGTCTCTAGTATTACCATATATATATATATATATATATATATATATATATATATATATATATATATATATATATATATATATATATATATATATATATATATTTTTGTGTTTGTGTATGTTGAGTTAGAAGAGTGTGATATAATAAGATAATTACTACAGTGGAATTACTTTCGATAAGATTAGATCAAACACAAATAAATGCAGTCACCAAGACTTACCTCTTCTTATAACCAGTTCCCAACTAGCAATCTTGGTCATTTAAATCTGTAAATGCTCTGGAAAAGCAAGCAGGTGAGGAAAGTAGGATGCGGTACAATGAGATGGATTTAGACAAAACAAATGATTTAAAGGCTCACAAATTCCATGCCGTGCAATATGAAAGAAAAATAAAAGCAGGATTAGCAGGTAAATAATAGCAAAGTTGGGTAAGCAAATAACGATAAATAAAGTTGGTTATTACCTAAGATATGTTTATAATCAGTAGTAAACCTTCATAAACCTTTTTAAATGAAACTCAAGAAGAGGACCTTTTATGGTGAAATACTTTAGTGTAGTGAGTTTACTTTTCAGGTTCTTAAGTGTTTTTAACTAGTTGTAGATATAAATGTAAATGTATGCAAGTGTAAGGTAAGTTAACAATGTAATGTCTATTTTGTATGAATGATGAAAAGATGAGATATGAGAAAATGAGAAGTTTTTATTAATGAAGAAAGTTATAATTAAGATTAAGTAAAAGCAAGGAGTGTTCCAGATTTCTAGTCAAGTAAGTAAAAATTAAGGTTTGTAATTTATTATACAATTTTAATGTCTTTTTATTTAATTATTATTTATTATATACAAAATTTATATAATTAATTTAATTACTTTTTAAATGTTTTTACTATTAATTAATAAGGAAATACATATAAATATATATATATATTATATTATCTTCCGTTGTCCCTACCAATTGGGGCTACTGCAGTGATATTTTATCTTACTTAAGAATTAATTTAAATAATAATTATTTACCTTCTTTCCCAGACTTGGGGTTTATAACACATTATCCTCCTATCCCTCATTGGGGTACTTAAACATAGATAAAGTGCTAGCACCAAAAAGGAAATTTAACAAGATTACTTAAACCTAACTATTTTTAACCCTATATAAATATAACAAAAAAATAAAGTAATATTTTAATGTTCGTTAGAGCAAATTTATACTTTCGTAGTGTAGTGCACAATAATAGTTTCATACAAATTGTCTTTATTTCCGCACTATTCACTATACAGGTTAAGTAGATAAGTTTAACGACACTTTTGGTAATTGGTATAGTTCAAGAACAACAAGTACTTATTTGTATTTAAGTTTAATTTATTTCACTTTTTATTCAATTTTAAGATTTATATCATCTTCCTTTGTCACTTTTTAAAGTTTGCAAATAGTAATGGTCCTATTCACTATCAGTGACATAATCCGATCACTTGTAACCAAAAAATGTTAAATATCAAAAACACTCGTAAGTAAAAAAATATAAGTAGGCAGTAATAAGGTATTTTATTTTACAAGAAGTATGATAAGTTTGTCGAAAGTGAGTAATATAAGACCAGCGAAAAACTGGAATGAATTAAGGTTTGAAGGCCTAGGAAAAGTCTGAATGGTTATCCAGTAAGTGTAACTTCCTAGACGGAATTAGTTGCCTTGGGCTCTTTGGGGTTCTTAAGAAGAAGCCAGATGGATCCCAAAAAAGAGTCTGTATGGATCCCCAAAACGAAGTATCTGTGTATGGATCCCCAAAGAAGAACCTAAAAAGTATGACTATTATTAATTACTATCGTTATGTATGTTATTGTATATAAAGGTTTAAGTAATAATAATGTACAATTAAAAGTTTAAAAGTGTATAATAATAATGTAAGAATCAGCTTTGTAGGTTTAAGCAGGTGAACATAGGATCAATCAAGACGAAAAGTGATGACTAAATTTCCTGAGGTTCTTCAAAAAGGCAAAAAGGTAATCTATAAAAATATAAAAGTGATTACTCACAAAAATTGCATCAACAAAGTTATTACATCAAAAGTTTGTTATACGATTCATTCTGTGTGAATAATATTCTTACCAAATCCTCATGATAGCGTAAAGCATTTGCTTTAGTAATAAACAAGTTTGCTGTCACAGAAAGAAACAAAATACTTGGTTATAGCCATACAATGTAATTCTCTACAATTATATAGACTATATATACTATATAATATATATCTATATAATATATATATTATATATATATATATAATTATATAATATATTAATATTATAATATATATAATATATAGTATATATATATATCCTCAATAATTGTGATACGACCTCTGAAAAGGTATAAAATCATATAACATTTTACAATCTGTGTTACCACCAATTATGCCTCAACAAATGCGATGTGATTGCAAAAAAACGATTACATTTTTGGAATCAGCACATCAAATTTATCAATAATCAATTGCGAAGAAATTTCATGTTTACCAGTGTTTTATATACAAAGTAATAAAATCAAAATGTAATAGCTTATTTCTTACCTAAGCAAATCCATTCACATCATAAAAATCAAATTAAATGAAAATTGAAAAGTTTAGTAGTTAAAGATATTAAATTAACACTTATTTGAATAAGCTCTAAGGTTAAAATGACAGAACATTACCAGTTCTCCATTTCAGGGGATAACCTATTTTCTTGTGGCTTCAATATAATATTTCTCTAGTTCTAAATATTTTCTCACTTCCTGACTGATGATGGGTCGGAGCTGAAGGTATTTTTGCAGTTTTTTCAAATCATAAACTATTCAGTGTTTTTTCCACCAATGAAGGGAATAATCATTGTCTTCACTGGTCAAGTAGTAGGCAAACTTATATATTGTTTATTTCTGATGTAATTTCGTATGTAGCTTTTATCTTTTATTGTACAAATAATCACAGATGTCAAAAGATGAGACTTTCCATTTATCATCTCACTTTCTTTTCTGTATGACGATTTTGATGCCACAATTTATTCTTTAAACAATCCATTAAAGAAGGAAATGTAACCTTTAGCTTCACATTTCCCCACTACGTGAATCATGGTCAGCAGAAGAGTCAGGAGCAAATTTTCCTGCATTCTTTTCCATGCCTCAATGAAACATATTTCTTTCACTGATCATCTGATCATGTGAAGAAAATTAGCTGAATCGCAAGAATCTTAAGAAGTAAGCTACACACACAAATTTATCATAGAAACTTAGAAAGTCTTTTTTTCTACTGGTTTCTAAGCTCTTCAAACGAGTGTAATTATTGCCACTGAAGCTTTTGCTTTTAATTGCCGTTATTTAAAAATAGATTTATTGCTAAAATGAAGGGATCCACTTGGGCGACTGTTACTTCACGTTTAATGCTTGTTTGAGTGATGTGTCAAAATGGCTCAAGTAAATGGAATATTTTGCCATGAAAATCAGTCAACATTTTTCTGATTGCATTCATCAGCGTTATGTGGATAGGGGAACTTTTTGTTTAAACAATCTTTTAAGCATATCATACGTTCTGTTCCAGCAATGTAGAAACCAGTCTTGAATTAATTTTATAGCTGTTTGACAAATTCAGTGCTGCATCTGTAAAGCGTTTTAAGCTTGTGCAGCTCCATTCTGAATGGGTGAAATGAGAGGATATGCTTCTTCAAGTAAATAAACTATCTTTAACAGACTTCTGATATAATATTGAATGGAATCATATGTTTGCAACATGTGAAATACAACATGAAATTGATAAGCAAGCAATCTCCCTTAAGTCAGCTATCATCGTTTGTCCAGTATCCCGTTTCACTAAACTGAATTCTATTTTTAGAAGTGAAAAATGTCAAGGCCCTTATAGGATCTGATAAATGACAAAGATTTCGCCATATTGGCTACAAAATTGGCTATATTTTTTAATTTTTTTGGAACAATATGAAAGTTTCAAAAAATTCAAAATTTTAAATTTGAAAATAACTTCCCTTAGTAATTTATTGTTATAAAGCTCAATATTCGGCCCGATAGTCAAAAAGGCCCGATATATCCGAATTTCTTCATTTTGGGGCCGAATAGGCGAATAACCGAATACTTACCGAAATCGGACAAACCCCAATATACTACTATATAATATATATATTATATTATATATATATATATATATATCATATATATATATATATATATTATATATATATTATATATAGTATATATATTATATAGTAATTATTATATATATATATATATATAGTATATATAAGCTATCATATATGATAGTATTAATATATATATATATATTAATAATATATATTTAGTCAATTTATATATATATTATATACCTTATATAGGACGATTACCAGCACCAGGTTCCGGCTGGACTCAATTTTTAGAAGTATCCGGTTCTGGCCCGGAACTATACCGGAACCTTTCTCTTTTTCAAATGTCTTTCTTAAAAAATTCAAGTACTGATTTGTCCAATTTAACTCAGTTATGATTCTTGCATAAAAAACCAATATAGAAAATTGGATATATGTAACAATATCATGATAAAATGACCTTTGACTCTATACTTTCGAAAACTTTAAATATAAAACAATATTTTCACAATCGAACGGGTAGCTTTAATAATACTCAAGAGTTGGGCGTTTCTTTTTTTTTTTTGAGATTTTTTAAATTTTGTTATTTTTTTAACAAATTGCTTTTTTAATTATTATTTTAATAAAATTAGTAAATAATCCTAATATAATTACCTAAATTAATAATAAGTTTAGTACATTTAGTAATATATTAGTAAAGTTATTTAAATATATATATACTTATAATTATCTGAGTACTCTAATTTATTTCTTTACTAAAAATGACCTTGAAAGTACATTGATGAAGTTTACTTATTACTATAGATGAAATATACTAATTAATATATTAATTAGGTCATAGCTTATGATTAATTTATTAATTAATAAAAAAAATTTGCCAAAAAAATAAAAAAAATTAAAGTCATGATTTTTATATAAAAAATAATCACATAAAAATCAGTTGATTAAATCATTTGATTTCTTTTGTTCCCAAGCCTGCTCTAGAATCTAGACCTGGGATAAATAAAAAATTGGTACAGGGTATTATTATTATTATTATTATTATTATTTATTATTATTATATTCACTTATTATTATCTATTATTATTATTATTACCTGTCCTAAACAAAAAAAGGTGAAATTTTCTTGGATGACTTTTGTAGCAGATATATAATAATTGGAGGTGAATTGAATTCCATATATATTCTCCGATTTGCTGTATCACATCGCTTTTTCGGAAAAGAGGATCCCCTTTTCCGATGTTCCCTAGATGACAAAATTCATGTCGCAGTACGTAGGCTGTAATAGAACGTACATCCCACATATATCTACCGTAAGCACAAGTATTACTGCGGCAATATTGGGAAGCATGTGGTAACTTTTAGTACGGTCTGCAATTATGGATGGCAATGCCCGGAATGATGTTTATTATCCTTCTGAAGTACATTGGACTGGTCTTGTCATTTGTTTACCCAGGGTGAACTGAATGATCTTGTATGAGAGTTGTATTGCCCGAAGTTGTCCCTCTGAGCTGTGGCTTCGAGTTTGCATGAAAAATGACTACTGGACATGCACAAGAGTAACATTTTATTGTAAACGAGAAGCAGAGTGGGAGGTTTCTTCCAGTCAGATGTTAACGCTTCGTGTATTGCGGTAGTGAAGTTGCAAGACCTACCTACTCGCTATTTGGACTCCCCTAGCATACGTGTTTGGACTGTTTATGACACTCAAAGAGCGTTTAAAATCGTTGGCTTGTTACACTAAGCAGCACAGATATGCTTCAGTTCCAGTAGGGTACTCGGTACAGATGAGGAGGATGCAAATATCAAGACAGTTTTGGAGAGGCTACAATATCAGGCACATGGATGGTTAATATGCGTCAACCTCAAAAAGATAAACATTCTGCTCAGTTTTTTCCCACAGCAAGCGGTTTCAACCAAATAGTCCCGCTTCTGTGCTATTGGGGACTGCGGGCAAAAGGAACACTGGACCAAGAAGAGATGGCCAACTGATAGGGAAACTTGACGCAGTGACAGGAACATCGTACTGAACCACTTGTAAGAGAGAAATCATTCATCTTACTTCCACTACCACATAAATCGTGGTTCTGATAAACAATTTGTAAGGCCCTAGACCATGATGGGGAATGCTTCCCGCTATATATGCTCACCGTTTCCTGGTCTTGAGTGATCGAGAAGAAAAAAGCTAGGATATTTGATGGCCCACAATTACGGACACTCCTCCGTGATGCTGCTTTGCTTACAAAATGACTGTGTTCAAAGGCAAGAGGTGGTGGATGCTTTTTCAGATTGTAGTACAGAATTTTTGGGGGAACAGGAAGCCGGAGAACACTACATGTACAGGGAACTGCTAGACAGTTTTCACTCTCATGGATGTAGAATGAGTATTAAGTTGCACTAACTTACTTTCTCACCTAAGCAAATTTCCGGTAACTAGGCGATTGTTAGTGATGAGCAGGGTGAACGCTCCAATCAAGATCTAAAGTTCATGAAAGGACGTTACCAGGGCATGGGATGTAAATATGATGGCTGACTATTGTTGGAGCTTGATGAGGGATTAATTCCAAACACTATGCACAGTAGACGTCTACGAAGAGAAAGTACTACCAATCCAGTAGGTATGTTTCACGATTAACTAAACCTTCCTTCTATTGACATTCATTGTGTCCCATATTCCTTTATCATAGTTGTAATTTTAATGTTAACATATTATCATAAAGACCTGTATCATACTCATTGTGATTTGTTTCTCTCCCTTCATATAATCCAACCATATAGCTATATATAATATATATATATTTATATATATATATTATATTATATATATATCTATATAATATATAATATATATAATATATATATATATTTAATAGATATATACCGTATATATATTATAACCGTATTATTAATATACCTACTAATACTATATATACCTATATATATTAATATATAACTATATTACTATAATTATAATTAATATATATATATTATATATATATATATATATATATATATATATATACTAATATATATTATATATATAATATTACAGTGGCATATCCAGGGGGGCCAGGGGGGCCATGGCCCCCCCCCCCCGAAATTTTCAAGAAAAAATTTTAAGTATCATATCGGTTAATGTAAAATGCAGAGGTTAAATTAATTTATATAATTCGTCGCTGTGAGGAACAAATCTCTTAAGTCCTTTAGTTAAAAAAACTAAACTGAAGCCATCAGAGAAAATGCAACATTAAGAATCTTCAGTAGATTTTTTGAAGAATGTGTAAGAGTATCAGAGCTGGGTATTGAAATTGTGTACCAAGAATTAACAAGTTCCAAAAATACAGACGCAACATTCCTACTTCCGACCACAAACTTATTATCGTACATCCATTTTTTATACCATTTTTGATGTTTATATCAACATTTAGGAGAAGAGGTTTTTAAATCATAAAGAGATTATTTCTTCTTGCCAATTTTGTCATACCGAACAGGGGTAATGTGCCATATGAGAAAAATAAAAGATTTGTGTAACATTTTACAAGGAAGACTTCGAAAGCCTAATAAGATTTAGTAAAAGCAGAATGGGATTATGGAAGTTGAAAATCTCATCACAGCACAGATTGTCCAAGAAACAGAAATAGACGACTAGTTCTTTGTCGCGAAGTCACATTTCAATATTACATCTGTTTGCAAATACTTGGTCAATTTTACCCTGTCTTACTGCTCAGTGAGAAAGAAGCTTTTTCCACATTAAGATTCCTGAAAACGCTACTTTGAGAAGTACTATTGGAGTCCGAGACAAACTTACACTGACTGCTCCTCCTCTACATACTTCGAAATACATTGACATAAAAACTGAAGAATGTACTTGAAATGAGCTCACTCCCATGCCCGGCGATTAAAGTTAACAATTCAGGTAAGATGATTTTATATAATCTTTATATAAAATTTACTTCCATTTTTCTTAGAAATTTAAAATTTGGTTTTTATATTTTAGTATATATATAATATATATATATATATATAAAATATTATATATATATATAATATATTATATTATATATATAATATATATATATATATATATTATATATACAAAAAAACGATTTTTGTCTGCCCCCCCCCCGAAAAAAATTTCTGGATACGCCTACTGGTATATATATATATATATATATAGTAATTATATATAATATATATATTAATATATTATATATATTATATATATATATATAATAATATACTATATATATATTAAAATATATATAAATATAATATATATAATTTTGACAAACCCTCTTGAAAAAGGTAAAATCATAAAATTTTACAAATCTGTGTTACACACAATATCTCACAAATGATGTGATACGCAAAAACCGATTACCATTTTTGGTATCAGCACATCAATAACACCAATAATCAATTGCGAAACCCCGTCCAAGAAATTTCATCGTTTACCAGTGTTATTATTATTTATTACATTTTTATTATTTATTATTCATTTATTATTATTATTTATTAATTATTAATATTAATTAAAGAACATTAACTTTAAAGTAGAAATTATTACAAAACAAAATAAACTAAGACTTGTTTTAAGCATAAAAATTAAAAAAAATTTAAAACAAGATTCATTAATTACCTTATTTAAAAATGAATTTATTGAATATTGAAATGTTGTGGTGGTAGGAAAATAACTGTTGCTCTCCAATTTGTGGAAGTTTAACGTGATCTCTTAGTCCTCAAAGCACGTTATCTTCAACTTCTGAAAAAGCCTTTTTTAAAACATGCTTTACTGAAAAAGTAAGCTGTTTTAAACTTCTGAAGACCTCTAAGAGCTCACTAGTATGGGATATTGTCCAAGATCCAGAATACTTCTATAGAGACTCCACTTGTTAATCAAAGATATCAATGGTTTAAGTAGAATATATAAGGCTGAGCAGAGTCATAAAAGTTCCGGTCCGTGCCAGAACGTTTTCCAAGGTTCCGGTACACCCTACCATATACTATATATATATATATATATATTATATATTATATATATATATATATATAGTTATATATATATATATATATATATATATATAAGTAATATATATATATATTATATATATTATTATATATATATATATATATATATATATATATATTAGTATACGGATATTATATATATATATAATATATATATATAAATACGGTATTATATATATATATTATATATCTATATATACTATATATATATATATATTATATGATTATTATATATAGTATATGTATATATATATATACTATATAATATATATATATATATAATATATATTATATTATATATATATATATATATATATATATATACGTATGCTCTCTCCTCTCCTCTCTCTCTCTCTCTCTCTCTCTCTCTCTTCTCTCTTCCTCTCTCTCTCTCTCTCAGTTCTCTCTTCTCTCCTCTCTCTCTCTCTCTCTCTCTCTCTCTCTCTCTCTCTCCTCCTTCTCTCTCTCTCTCTCTCTCTCTCCTCTCTCTCTCTCTCCTCTCTCCTCCCCCTTCCCACCCCTCTCTCTCCGACCTCTCATCGTCCTTTCATCTCTCTCTCCCATCTCTGCCTCTTCTCTCTCCGCCTCTTCATCTCCCTCTCATTCTCCTTCCTCCCCTCTGACTCCCTCAACTCTTCCTTCCTCCCTCCTCTCTCTCTCTCTCTCTCTCTCTCTCTCTCTCTCCATCTCTCCTCTCTCTCTCTCTTCCTCTCTCATCTCCCACTATCTTCTCGTCTCTTCTCTTTCAATCTTCTTCCCCTCTCTCTCTCTGCTCTCTCTCTCCCTCTCTCTCTCTCTCCTCGTCTCTCTCCTCTCATCCCTCTCTTCTCTCTATCCTCTCTCCTCTCTCTCTCTCTCTCTCTCTCTCTCTCTCTCTTCTCTCTCTCTCCTCTCTCTCTCTCTCTCTCCTCCTCTTCTCTCTCTCTCTCCTCTCTCTCTCCCTCTCTCTTCCTCTTCTCCTCTCTCTCTTCCTCTTCTCTCTCTCTCCTCTCTCATCTCTTCTCTCTCTCTCTCCTCTCTCTCTCTCTTCTCTCTCTCTCTTCTCTCCTTTCTCTCTCTCTGTCTCTTTCTTTCTCTCTCTTCTCTCTCTCTCTCCTATCTCTCTCTCTCTCTCCTCCCTCTCTTCCCCTCCTCTTCTCTCTCTCCTCTTCTCCTCTCTTCCTCTCTCTCTCTTCTCTCTCCTCGTTCTCTCTCTCTTTCTCTCTCTCTCTCTCTTTTCCTCTCTCTTCTTCTCTCTCATCTCTCTCTCTCTCTATCTCTCTTGTTCTATCTCTCTCTCTCTCTCTTCCTCCTCTTCATCCTCTCTCTCATCTTCCTCCTTCTTCCACCCTCTCGCCCCTCTATCTCCCCTGACTTCTCCTATCCTCCGCTCTC
>JABUQX010054846.1:0-22500 GCA_015478945.1 Trachelipus rathkii
TTTTTTATATTATTGGTACGCCTATACCGCTTTCATATGCATTGCTATTGTGTATTCTTATTATCTAGGTGGTTTGGGTTTACGTGTCTTATTTATTATCAATTATACTGGGTTTTATTAATATATATATTTTACTTATTTATTTATTTTATATTTTTCTATTTCTTTATATTTGTGTTAATTTATCTATACGTTTTTTTTATATATTTAATGATTTAATATCATATATTGATATTTTGATATATATTTTAAAAATTGTTTCTGTCGCGATTACTTGTGATAACCGTAGAGAGATTCGTTAATGTTTGGTTGGAATACACACGTGAGTGATTATAATGTATTCTCTACTTTGTCTTGTGTTGTAACTTATTGTTATTTATTAATAAAAATTTGGTGAATGAATTATTTCTGAATATAATTAGTCTTATATTATCATTATTTCATTGCTTAAGATTTGCTAATTATTCTTGGGTCTAATAAAAACAGATGTAGCATAACGGTTTTTTCTTGTAATGTTAGTAAATAATTAATGCATTTTCCGTTTTTGAGTTGTGATCTGCTTGTAACTCATCTCTCGCTACTTCTATGTTTTGTTACTCTTATTTCTTTCATTAGTATAAGTGTATAAATTATTTTCACTATTTATTTTTTATCATATTTTTTCTTCTATTTTCCTATTTTTCTTATTTCCTCTTTTCCTCCTCTCCCCTTTCTCCATTATTTTATATATGTTATTTTTTTCCTCTAGCTTTTTATTTTTTATATATTTATTATTATTTGTTTTTTTTTCTTTTCTTTCTTTCCTTTTTTTTTTTTTCCTCTTTATCAAGTGCCAAGACCATGATTCTATATTTTTTTTTCGTTTTTTGGCGTTATCCGGTGAGTTGATTGCCGTTTTTGCTTCTATAGTGAGGTAACGGGTGGGGTGGTGTGGTTGGAGTGGTTGTGGTGCCGTGTTCTCTGGGACTCGTTCTGGTGTGGGGTGGGTAGGGTTCAGGCTGGTTTGATTCTTTTTATGTTCGACCACGGGTTCCCCCTCTCACCACCTGATCCGCTCTTCCTACGCTTTGCGCGTGCCTCCTAACCCCCCAGCAGTGCCTCGTTGTGCCTAGTGCCGATGGATGTATCCGCATTCCTGTTGTTCCCACTCTCTCCGAGGCTCGCACGAGTCCGATGGTGTTTTACCTGGTCCCTGTCGGTTTTTTAGGATTTCTTGGTTTTTCCGATCTGCCTGGGGTTCCCAGGCTGGTTCCTTGGCCCGCACGGTTTTGGTGTGTGTTACTGTTACGTATATTGCGTAGTCTCCTCTTGTTTGGACCGCAGGGGCATCCATCACCTGTGGGTTCTCCGGCGTGTTTGTTTCAAGCGGGTCTCGCTTTTGTCATTATGCTCTGTTGGCCATTATCGTATTGTGACGTTTGGGTCCATTTTTCCGCACAGCCCTTAGTATGCCTAGGCGCAGTGCACGAGTGCGGCAGGCTGATTTCTGGCTTTAACGGGTGAGTCTGAGGAGTAGGCCTTCCGGAGCTTCACATGCTTTTTCATTGTCATACGGGTGCTCTTCAATTTTTTACTCGGGGGCTGACTAAACGTACTAACGGCCCCTTTTTATCTCTACCAGATGCTACTCCTCGCCACTCACTTCGGACGCATCCTTCTTCAATCACCATAGCACGCCGGGGGTCGCACCGAAGCGCCCAACCATACCCGCACATCTCGCGCAGCACACTCGCACACTATCTGCATCACACACATAACACACCACTATTCTTTCAGGCACCTCGGGTTATGGTTTCCTTATGGCATGGAGTTTTGGCCGGAAGTTGCTTCTTCTCTTTGTTCTGTCTTTCTTCTATAGTACTGATATTTTTTCTTTCTATCTTTTGTTCTTATCACCTCTCAATTACTTTCATATCTATATTCTAATACATACATTAATCTACTCACTCATTGTCTCCTATCGGTCTTTAACTCACTCAATCTCTTCCGTAATTTGAAAGCCGAAAATATAATTTATATATTATTACTCTGTCCTCGTCATTGGGCGTGAGTAATTGTCTATTCTTTACTTAACCTCTTTCCTGGACCCTGGAGATCATTTTTTAATCAAAACTTTTTTCATACTCTCCAGTCTCCTTTTCATTCCAGGCATATTTATTTTAGCTCAGAGTTGCATTTTACATTCAAATTATATGGTTACTTATTCTATGTCTTTCCTACTTTTTACTATATTATATTTTATATTATAATCACTTCTTATTTATATTATATATTACTATTATTTTATATTGAGTATTATTTCATTTATTTTTTATCTATATTTAGTTATCTATATTATTCTATCTTTATTTTTAAGTTGAGTATATTATTAGTATATATATACCTACTGGAGGGGGTTGTTATCTTATCCGCGCTGCTTGGGTCCTTCTATACGGATTGTTAGGCTAGCCTTGCGACGCTGGTTCTGGCATTGGATATGATTTTTGTTTGAATAACGGGTACCGGTAGCTGTGTCGTTGGGGCCTCCTGGCATAGTTCAAGACACGAAGCTAGTTAGCTGAGTAGGGACCGCGGGGCTACTCCGGGCCTGTGTGTGGGGCTGGTGGACGCCCGCAGTTGTGGACGCGTGTGTTTGCTTATTTTTTCACAGTGAGTTTTTTTGATACCTGTGTGTTTAATGTGAGTATACTCTTTTGCGTTTTAGTATCCCGTTAGTTGTTATAGGCCTTTATTTCTTTATGTTTTTTTATCCTTTTTCATATATATATTTTTTATGTTCTCTTATTTACTTATACTTCCTATAGGTATATTATAGCTTTACGTATACCTTCTTTGGTTACTTTTTTATTATTTATTTATTCACTTTCCGCTAAGGGTCTCTTTGATTATATTTTTGAATCAATCAAATTTACATCTTTAAAAGACGATTATTTTTAAGGTTTTGAGGGTAATGCTTCATACCAATTTATTTCTTCAGTGCCCGTCTGCCCTTGAATTTTACAGGAAACATGTTAAAATTTATAGGTCACAGTGGAACCTTCTACATTCTTTTCTTACAATTTGAAAGGAAAGGGGAAATTGTCGAAATAACATTCCTTTGTTATTTTACAATAAATGGAAGGAAATTTTAATTTAAATATCGAATATGTCCAATTTCTGTTTAGTATTTTAAGACATACTCCTTACATGATTATCTCTAAATCCCTTATTTCTGCATCTCTCTCCTGTTTGTCTTTTATTCCAGTGGTAATCTTTTAAAACAACACCCTCATTTAATATCAATATATATATCTATTCTATATTTTATTAATATTATTATTTATTATCTATTATTTACTATTATATATTATATTATTTATATTATCTATATTTCATATTATATATTATTCTTTTATATATTTATTATATAATATTTCTTTATGTATATTTATCTATCCTATAATATTTAGTACCGCTCATACCGGCTTTCCTTAGGCGTTATATTGTCTTATATTTTACTACGTGCCCACGTATATATACTATGGTACTTACCGTCTTCCATATAGTCTTTTTAGTACTATATGATCGATAGAGTGGAGTTTTATATATATATTACTTATATACTGTACCACGTAGGCTTGGGTAGGGATTAGCGATTAGATACCGATATTAGTACGATTCAGTCCGTAGACAAGGATATGATAGAAGAATTTGCGCCAGAATACCGGTTAGGTTAGGACTACTGTCATCGTGAGACCTACCGTGTATTAGCATCAGATACGATCGAGAGAGAGCAGAAACGCTAGATATGATGACCGCCACGACGAGAGATGTTCACCACATGTAGTATGGGGACGGAGCAGAGACGACGAGATGATGAGAGATGAGCACGAGAGAGAGAGGACCGGAGTGCTCACTCGAGAGAGAGAGAGAGAAGGGAGGAGGAGAGGAGCATATTGGGCTTTAGATACAATTCTCATATATTCAATTCGGGCTTTTATTCATAAAGTACAACAATTTTGGAGGTTTATTGTAAGTTTAAAGGCATTCCAGTTTATTCCATTATATTAAGTTTCTAGTATTATAATTACAATACTTTAATGATATAATTCACATAAGGATTCGAAAGGGGGCTACTTAATTGCAACACAATGATGTTCGTGTCCCCTTGAAGCCCCAAGATAATAATATCAATGTATATGTCTAATTTTAACAATTTTTTTCACCGTTAACATCGTTATTTTCTTTTTATTATCTCAAATTTGAAACTTTATTTTTAAATACATTACATATATGGATAGAAACATAGCAATAATTTTATAGACTATACGTTAATAATGTGAAACTCAAAATTAATTAATATCAGTAATAAATAATTATTTTTTATAATTTAGTTTTAATTAATTGGTTTCACAAGAGAATGACAATGGTAATCTGTAAAAACAAAAAGTATAGAAATAATATATATTATTATATATATATTTATTTATATTTTATTTTTCTTGTTTCATATATATATCTTATATATTATTAATATTTAAGATATTTTAGAAAATATTATTATATCTTATTAATCATATAAATTAGTTAATATTATATCTATATTATATCTATATAGATATATTCTTATAATTATTATATTTTAATATTTTCTATGAGAGATAATATTTGCATATATTCATCGAGAAATTATATATATCTTAATATTATTATTATATTATTTATATCCTATTATATATTATTATCTTTAGGTTTATTTTCATTGGGTTATCTTTTTATATATTACTACTTGCCTTGGGTTCTTTATACTATATACGGGCGTCAACGTGGAACCGCTTGGTATACCGTCTTGATATTTTAGCGGTACTGACTTTCTATCCCTTTTATCACTAATCACTTACTTCTTTATAGTCGTTACATTTTTTGGCCCAAATTCCTTATGAATTTATTTCTTGTTGTTACATTCGCCATGTAACTTATACTACCATTGTAAGATTTGGCTTTCCGTAAGATCGGTTAATTGGCTTTAGATTGTGTGATATTGTTCTGTTTCGGGGAGACGAGTGCGTTGATTTACCTTCTGAATACCTTGGTTCTCCTAAATCTTTTCCCTTTATTATTATACCCATCTAGAGTTGTCAATCTAATTGCTTTCGTTTAACTTCAAATTATGATTATAAGATTTATGACATTGATAAAAAATGTCGTGTATCGTATATATACATTATTTCAAAAGATTGCAACAAAAGAAATTATCCCAACGATAAACGTGTAAAAAAAAGGTGTTTCATTTGTTATATTAGATTATCAGACTTACGTACTCATAATTATTCCGGGAAAATTGATTTTATCAAAGGATGTCCTTTTGTAATAATAAAATTTTAATATTTTCCAAATAAGTTTTCCGCTTGGACATTTATTTGTCAGACTATGGTTTTTTCGTCATTGTGCGTTTCTAGCTGGTTTGCTCAGTTGTACATTCTTTTAATTTATTGTTTGAGAAAATTAATTGTATTTTACTAAAAATTTAGATTATCAATTATTAGTTAAATCTGAGAGATCTTAAAGAACTTCCAAGATTTTGTATTCTTTCAACTTTATATTAAAGAAAACCAAAATAAGATCTTTCTTCTCTTTTTTTCCAAAACCTTTTCGCTTTTTTTTACCTTATTTTTTCGTTATTTTTTTTTTATTTTAATTTATCTACTCCTTTTCGTAATCGGCTTATGTTATTTTGTCTAAAGTACTTTCCGTATTTCAATCTTCCTTACCTTTTTTACTACTTTTAGAATTTATCTGCTCTTCTCTCTCTTCTCTCTTCTCGTCTCACTTCTCTCTCTCTCTTCTCATCTGATCCTCCGTTCTTGATCTTATCATCTCTCTTTCATCCCTTTTATCTCATTTTCTCTCACTCTCTCTGTCCAATCTATCTATCTAGTCTATCTCATATTATCTTATGCTAATTCGCTTCTCTCATCTCAAGGGAGTTACAAATATGTATTTAGTCTGGGCGATGTACAGGCTGGGAACCTATTTTTCGTTGATGGGCGACAGTTATATTATAATAGGAGAAGGGTTTTCGTAAAATTATTAATCTTTTAACGCAAAACAGCGTCCATAAGAAACCACTGAAAGCACGATGTTTTGTGTGAACAGTGGGTAATTCTTTCGCTTCTTCTCGCTATCTCGTCAATATGGGTCCAACTTTCACTTCTCATAGAGGGATTTGTTCTTTAGGAAGTTGGTCATGATATAGTTATAGATATAGCATTGGCTTCGTAAGGAGTGGTTGTAATGTTTCTAATAAATTGGGGATAATAGCGTGGTGAGGTTGTCCCAGTACGGGTGACTATGTATTACTCTTTTTTGGCCATATTTATTAGTGTGGCTACGATTAGACATAGGGTTTACATTGTTTCAGGTCTTATTATATCCCAAGCCCTTCATTTTTAAAACTGTTTGCAAACTAACTTTCGCCTCATGGAGGTTTTTTACGTGTTACACCCCATTTCCATTATTCTCTCAACTTTTAGACTAATTTCTTTCACTTTGATTATTAGTATTATATTATCTTATTATTATATATTATTAGTATATTATATTATATATATCTTTATATAGTATATTATCTCTATTATATGTATATAATACTATATGTGGAATATTTATTTTATAAGTCACTATAATTTATAAATAATTTCCGTCTAATATAGATAAACACAATTACTTACATTGTGCTTAAATATAATTTAATTTTACTTCCCATTTTTATTTATACTTAAAATTATCTTCAAATATTTAATATTAATTTTGAAATATTTTCACAATTATTTATTTGTTTTTTATAAGTTTTTTGATTTTTTTCTCTTTAATATTTTTTTTTCTTCATAATTTCTTCATTTTATCATTACTTTTTTTTGTAGGGTTTTTATATTATATTCTTTACGTTATATAGTTCGTGAACCTTATTGACATACTGCCTTACATATTACCATAGTGATATTATAGTTTTATTGGTATATGGTTATAAAGTTTTATATCTGGCGGTACTTTTTTATTTTTATATGTCTTTATTAATCATCGACTATAACGTGGTTTCTTATTACCTTCTTTTAGTGTATGTTATTCTATATAGTATGCTTACGTTTAGGGGGAATGTAAGTTCTTTAGATTTTGTTTTTGTAGTTTTTGGAAAAGTCAGAGGGTGACATTAATATTGAAATTAATATTTGATTCAAGAGTTATGGAAACTGGTAAAATATTGATTTCAAGGGACATGGAAACTGAATACTTCTCTGACAATTTTTCAATATCACTTAAATTATATCCGTATTCCATACACTTTAAACTGTGAATAATCCAATTATATTCATTATCTATTTATTCTGAGTAATATATCATACTCATACATTCATATTCATAACAAAAAAATATTATGATCAATATATTCCATTCTGGGAACAAAAAAGTTAACGCCATAAGATAGACCTGGTATAAATTCTTTAGGATGACTGTTGGGCGGCTCAGCGGATGGGTGTCAGGGTCGCGACTACCGTGATTATTATATTTATTATTGAGATTATATTTAGGTATTAATATATATATATATATATATAATATATATATATAGGGTATATGATAATTATATATGTATATTTATTGTTTACAAGTCCTATCTATATACCAGTTATTGCTGGTTTTGTGTATATATCTAATATTTAATAGTATATTGATTAATAGGTTATGGTTTTCTGGATGAGTGTCACAGTAAATTGAGTCAAATACATAAAATGGCGTTCTTTTTGTTATTATGTGGTGTGTGAGATCCCCTATTTTTATATATTTTATGAATACCTTATTTTTATTCTTACTATTTTTATCTTATTATTTTCCCTGGTGAATCAACTTAGCGTACGCATTGTTTTGACGGATTGGTTATGTTTTTAGGAGTTTCTGAATTTATTCATATTTATATTCAATTGAATTATAATTTAGCTTTATCTATACCTATATTTCTTTGTTTTATATAAGTATTTTGTATGTTATTTTATTTTATCTACCCCTTTATTCATTTTTATATATTATATTTACTTATACTGTACTTATATATCTAGTTGTTTATTATATATATAATATATATATATAGTATATATACTATATATAATATATATATATATATATATATATTATGTTCTTTTTACTGTATTTTTATATTTATCGTATATGAATTACTCTTTCCTCTATTTTTATCTTTTAGGCGCTGTTATCTCCCTGATATTAATACTATTAGTTTATTAGTTGGTGATACGGCTAACCTTGGTAGTGCTATCTATACCATGTATACTTAGTCTGCTATATCCTTTGTTTGAGGGTTTCCACCTTCTCGTTTGTGTGAGGTTTTGTCTCCTTGTGAGCAATGACATAACCGATATTATAATTAATATAAGTTTGTTTTTTATCCAAACTCTAGTAGTCTAGTGTGTCGTGCGGTTGTGTTTTTCCTTTATCAACTTGGTTTTAATGTAATATATATTTTTTTATGTAAATTTATTGGAGCTATTATTATAGATCTCCGTGGATGGAGCTTTCTTATGCTAGACTTGGGGGGTATATTAAATATTTTTTGAAATACTTCAAATCACTAACATTTATTTTTTACATTTTCTTTAATGAAAGTTCACGTTTTTTCTTTACTGTCCCTGCCCCAAAAAAAAATTTTATATTAAGTTTTTTAAATATTAATTATTATAATTAATTCTAATACATTAATTTACTATCTCCAAAAACTTCTATAAGTCATCATAACTTTAAATGTCAAATATCGTCATTTTTTCATAAATTGTTTAACCTATAATAAGTAAAAATAAATAATCTAATTTTAATAAGATATCAATAATAAATATTTTAAGTGTATGGTCATCATGTTTGTTGCTAAATATAATTTTATTAATATATATTCATATTTATTAAATATCTATTATATTATTTTATTATATATATATCTATATATATATATATATATGTATATTATATTATTTATTAATTATCTGAATATTTATATACATTAATCTTGTTTTATTTGTTGTACAGGTTTACTTTATGCTTGTAATTCGTACTATAGTTTAGATGGTTTATATATTATTACTAGTATATTATTATATGTTAATTTATCTTATATATATATTATATTTTCGGTATCATTATATTTATTATATATTTATTTATTATCTATTTATTTTTAATCTATTTTGATACCATTCCATATATCATCTCTATACATACAATTATTTCTTTATATTTTCTCTATTATTTTCATATTTTATTATTATCATATATATTTTATTATAATTATTATATTGAATTTATTATATTCAATTATATATATTGTATACTATATATATTAACTTTCTACTCCTTAATATTAGTATTTTACTCTTTATATATTATTATATTTATATTTATTATTTTTATTAATATTATTATATATTATATTATTATTTATTATTATTATCTATTATTATTATATTCTTTAATATATTTTTTTATACTATTATTATTTTCTATACCCTCTTATATATATCTTATTTATATATTATATTATATATCCTTATATATATTTATCTTATTGATTTATATTTATAATATATATTATCTCTTACTTTATATTTTTTTACATGTATTTTCTCTATATATAAACAGATCTAATATTTATAGCATATTATATTTTCGACTTATTTATTTGATTATTTATTATTTCATTCTATTATACTATTACGTATATTTACCGGGTTGGGGTTGGTTGATCCTATACGCCTCCACTTGTGAATATTTCCTACTATTACACTGTTATCATTCTATTTACGTTGTTTTATTGTAGCTTTTGCCTTCATCATTTCAGCGGTTTACTTAAGTTGTATTTATAATTATCTGTACTCTGCTATTTCTTTTTATTACCCCCGGTTTTTCCGGCCTCTAGCTATCTCATTATACTACTTCACTAGTCTATACTACCTATATATCTACCATCTATATACTATAATAGACTATTATATATATATATTTATCATTTTATTAGTTGGTTATTTTAAATCGATACTAAGGGAGAGAAAATAGGTTTGGTATATTATAATATAACTACTTTATTATTCCTCGTAGCATTTTTATTACTAATTTATTTTATTGAATATGCCATTTGGGGTAGATGGCGTATGGGGGGGGGTAGGGGTGGGGTGATAGAGGCTCGTGTGACAGTAATACCTTTACCTTTATGCTCTTGGCTATTATATACTGGATTATATTATTATTTTATTATTCCCATTTTTAAATGCGATATCTATTTTATCTATATTATAATATATTATAGATGGCTTTTATGAATAGCTTTTTATATAAGGTTACTTATCTCTTTATATATATTTTTTCTTATTAATATATTATATTTATATTATATTATTATTATATTATTATTATTATATAATATATATATATTAGAGATTTATGTTCGTCGCCATATTCTATGCCTATAACAGAACACCTTTATTATATTTATCTTATTCTTTTATATTATTCATCTTTTTATTTATAGTCCAATATAGATTTTCGAATTATTATATTAATGTATGTATATGGAAATTTACATAGTATCTTATATATATTTTATATATATATAATATATATATTATATATATATATATATATATATTACACCAGTGTATATATTTATAATATTATGGGTATATGATATTTATATACTATCTTTTTCTGATAATATATATTATATATATATATATATATATATATTATAATATTTTTATATGTATATTAACATATTTATATAATATTTTAGTTTTTTATATTATTATTATTTTTTTATATATTATATTATTTATATTATTAATTACTTATCTTATCTTATATATATATTTTTATATATTATTTATACGTAAAGTATATTATTTATATATTTATTATTTATATTACTAAAAGTTATTTATATTTATATTTATAATTAATCTTATTACAAAGTTATTAATTCTATATATATCTATATCTTAAACTATATATTATTATTAGTTCATTATACGATTACAAAAATATCAACATATTCTTTATTCTTATATATTGTGTGTTGCTTATAATTTATAATCTCCCTATATTTTATATTTTTTTATAATTTAATATTTATTATCTATTATATATATATTATATATATTATTTATTATATAATAATTAGTAATTTCGAGGAGACAACATATTCCCTCAATTCCTTCATTCACTTATTTATCCATTCAGTGATATATTCTTAATTTTAACTCTTTATTTATATTTTTTAATTAATTTTGTAGCTTTATTATAGACAGAAGCTAGAAAAATGACAATACCCATATGACACTTAATAAAGTTCTTCTTTAAAATTTAAACGAATTTTTTTTTTTTTTAAATATTGAATTTTATTTTGTTTGTTTTTAATTTCAATTATTGTTTTAAGGATATTTTTAAAAAATCTTTATAATGAAATTATATATATTTTTAACATTATATATTGGATCAATATATTCAAATATTATTAGATTATTAGTTTTTATATTTTTTATTTTGACATATTATATATTGTTATTATTATATTTGGCATATTTTTTACATATTATTATATAATATATATACTATATTCTTATTATTATTTTTAGTATTAAGGTGTGTATTATATATTACATTAGCTATGGTGATTTTTATTATATATATAGGGCTATTTGACATCGGAATCTGAATACTATTATTGTTTAGTATTATTATATCGTTTATATACTTTGTTTAGTATCATGGCCCATTTATATTATAGTGTAAATATAGTATTATTTGTCTTACATATGTATCTTTGTATATTTATGTTTTTATGTATATATTTCTATGGACTAATTTTCGTTTTTTATAGGTTTTATATATATAGTATTTATATTATATGGTATTTGTTTTATTTTTATCTTATTTTATAGTTATTTATATTATATCATGTGTAATATTTTATAATTTATTATATTGTATTTTTTGGTTGGTTTATTGGTTATATATTTATTAGTTTATGGTATATATTTTGATATATAGTATATTTATTTATTATATTATAGTATATGATTCTAATAGTCTTTATATATATATATATATATATATATATAGTATATAATATATATATATACTATATAGTATATATATAGTGTATAGCTTTATGTTTCTGATTTTCGCTCCTCACTGAGAAAAAACTTTTAAAGATATAAATAAATATTGGTTTTTTTTAAGTAAATTAATTAATAAAACTTCATATTCAGATCAGATGTGGCAAACCGCTACTTTTCCTGAAATTTTAAAATTTCTCGAGACGAGTCAGGCAGTTACTAGTTTGACTGGTTTTCAGCGCACAGTTTTTAGCATGAAACTCGCCGTCCATTCCTCACGTGATGACGACTCGAAGGGCACTACTTGATTTGTAAAGAAACTGCAAAACCGTTTAGTGGTAGTCATTGGGTGGGGTGGTTGTCAAATTTTTTAATGGTCCAATTTTATTTTTGTTTTAAGTTTAGTTTTTTATTTAGATTTCTTATTTATTGTCAGGGCAACTGAAGAAGTCGTTGGTTTTTGAGGGGACAGGTTAATTACACTTTCCATTGTCTTATTTAAGTGTTTTTCGAGCAGGAATTTCTTTATAGGGGTGTCCAAAACAGGGTCCTATTGTTATCGGGGCTTTCATTTCTTGTTTCAGGGTTATTATTCTATGTTTGGTTATGGTGGAACGCGGTTTGCCCAATTAACTGAGATTAAAGATTAATTTGCGCGCAAGTAATGAATTAATCTTTCAACCATAAACTTCTTGAGACCTCAATGAATGGTATACATGATTCACTATGATTCATTGGATTTTTTAAATGTGTCAAGTTTAGATTAGAGTAAGACTGTTTAGTATTACTATTTGGACTATAGTTTTGGACCTTGTCTAGTTCTTAGTTTATTCTGATCAAGTAAGCTTGGGACTGGGTTTTAAACTTTAAAGTTATAACTATGGCAGTTGCAACATAGTACTAGACCTATCCCTTTGTAAATCTTCATTTTTATTTATCGTTCAATGTGCCGGTGTTATTCAGTCAATCTCACACTTCTAATAAAAGATGTTCTGTGATCGCTTGAAGAGATTTCTAACGTTTATTTTTGACGGGTTGTATCCTTATAACGTTCGCTAAGAGTATTATAAGTTCCCATATAATCCGATCAACTTTTTTACTTTTATCTATCCAGACCTAGAATATTGATCCGAAGTGTACCAATTGAATAATTAAAGTGGTCGATTTTTAATAAAAAAGAAATTTAGCAAAAAATAAATCAATTCAATTAATATAGGAAGTTGCAGTTTAACTGTAATCGAATATATTTGAAAGTGGGAACGCCGAATATGATTATTTAGACAATCCAACAATCTTATGGAATAAATTCAAGGTTGGGACATTCTCAGTTAGTTTGTTCCCTGAAGGGGGGAGGGGTATACCTCTTCAATAAAGGCCACAGATAGGGTTGCTAACGTGAAATATCTAGGAATTGTTCTATAAGGATCTGGTTAATGCGGGATTTTTTGATAAAAATCCTATATTAGGTCTCGGCCATTAGATGGATAACACATCATTATGTCTGGATCTTTAGAAGAAGTTTATAAGAACGAATCTGAACTTTCTGAAAACTTTAACAAATAGTGACTGGGACATGGAGAAAAGAGGTTAGATGTTTTAGTTTTCTGGTAAAGTTAGTATGAAGATATTTAGTATTTGGTAGGTTGGTGATTTGGATAAGTAGGATGGGTATACGTATAATGAGGGGTGAGGAGGGTAGTGATAGGGGGAAGTGAGTGGGTGAGCGTTAGTTGTTAGGCAGTTGGTTTATTATATTAGGGGTTGAGTTCTGATATTTGTAATATTCACGTATGAGTGGAGGTTTCTATATTTAGTTGATTGAGGGTGGGGTGCTGCTAATATATAGTCTTATCTGATACGGTTATTGCGGTAGGCGTGTAGTTCGTGAGGTGGGGGTGTGTAGTATAGTGTAATATATATGTTTATTACGTATGTTGATTATTATCATTATTATTTTAATAATTTGTAGGGTGTTTCATTGATTATATAGTTTTATATATTTATATGGTAGGTATATGATAGTATCATACCTTGTTTATAGGCTATATAAGAGGTAGCAATATTTTTTAATTCGATTTAGTGAATTTTATATCTATTTTAGTGTTTAGATTAAGTATATTTTAAGATTTTTTTGGTGGTTAGGGGGAGTATATGAGGCGCTATGAGTTAGTGATAGTGGTCAGTGAGGTATATAAGGTAGGGTAGCGAGAGCAGTATAGAATGATAAGTAGGTAGGGGGTATAGGTATAGTGGTAGGTAGTGTGATTAGGTATGGCGTGAGTATAGTTTGGTTGTTTATGTTTATTGTATATAGTATATACTATTGTTATATGTTAGTAGTGAGTTGTTAATATTAGTATTATTGGTATATATATATAGTAAGTGATCATTACGTATTATATATAGTATGTACTATATATTTTTAGGTTATATTATGTTATATTTTATTATATTTGTATATATATATTAGTATATGGTTGGTATATATAATGAATTTTATACCAGTATTGATTGTTAGGATATATTTATGTTTATTATATGAGTAGTTTGTTGTTTATATGTGAGTATATATTAGTAGGTTGGATAAGTTGAGGTATCGGTATCTATACTATATTATATGGTTTATTTTGATGGAGTAGTAGGTTACTAATAGTTTATAGGATATTGGTAGTTGCTTTATGGTAGAGATATATCGTGTTAGTGTTATTTTTAGTTATGATAAGTATATTGGTATTCTATACATATATATTATATATTTATCATATATTATATAAGTATATAACCGTATATAGTTATTTATTAATATATATATTATAGATATTTTTTATAGGTTATGATTATATATCGGTGTATTATTATTAGTTGTTTATTAGTAGTTAGTAGTATTGGGATACTGTGTATGTATAAGTTGTAAGTATATTTTTAATATATATATTATACATATTTGACTAAGTTTATTGTGGATTTTTAGTATCTTATTACGATTATATATATGTATTCTTATATATTAGTATAATTATTATATATATATATATATATGTGATTATATATATATAATATATTGATAGTAGGTTATTTATATACTTATAGATTGAGTCAAGACTCATTTCCTCAGCAACCAGCAACATATGCAGTATATTGTAAAATAAAGTTATAATCTTGATGTCAATATTACTTTGTTGTTGTTGTTCTCAACTCTTGTGCGTTTTTGAAAGCGAACTTTAGAGGAGTGTGCTGAGTTCAGATAAAATTTATATAGTTATTTGTGGGGCAAATTTAGAGTTAAGTGGATAATAACAATAAAATAAATTTGTAGTTATAAATTTTTTGTAAATGGTGGAGGAATATTTTAAAAAACTAAATTAGTTCAAAATATGTAGAAGGGTGACTCCATCTCTGAGGGAGCAAAATTGGGTTAAGGAATTCCGTATAATTCAACTTTATTAAAAATAAAACAAGAATAAAAGACGGAGCGAAATCCGGTTCAAAGGGGTTCGGCACGTGAATACGGAGCCGGAGGGCGCGGTGTGGAGGGCGGCGGGTGCAGCCGGCAGTCTCGGCCGTCTGGTATGCTTTTTGGTGGTTTGTCGGTAGCTTAGATGATCAGTTGGAAGGGGGAAATTTACAGTGGCTCTGCATTGTCTTGGCAAAGTAAACTACGGGGCCAACTTACAAAGGATGAGGGATTCTTTTTTGAAATCACGACCAAATATGTTTTTTTGTCTCTACTTTGGCAAATGTCCAAATCAATGCTTCCATAAACAGTTAAAAGTTTTCAGTTATCGAGTGTAAGGGGTTTCTCCCTTTTTTCAGTAAATCTACATTACAGTACTAAATTCAGTTTCTTATTTCGGTGCTCTGTAGTACAACTGTACTATTTTATTCGTTCACAAACCATCTACATTTGACGGGGTTGGTTCGGAAGGTAGCTTCAGATGCACAATTCCTAACAAACTGTAAAATGGCGGGTTGCGGTTTTTTTTTCTAAAGGCAGGTGTGGAAAAGTTTTGTACATCAAATTTGGGTTTAATTCTCACTTGGGTATCTAATTTTAACCTTATTTATATATATTTTAGGCTTAGGTATTAGGGTAAGTTTTATTTATTATTTGGTTACTATTATGGGTATTATATGGTATATGGTCGTAGTAGGTTCCTGGTATTAGTTTGTGAGTATACTTTATTTATATGTTGGTATATATATTTCTTAGTTATTTATATAGTATAGTTTATTGAGTTTTATGATAGTTAGTTACTGTTGGTGTTTATAGTTTGGGCTGTATTAAGTAGATATTTTTTCCATCTCTTAATTGAAAGTTTAGAGAGATTGTATCATTTTAGCATATGTATCTTTTCATTTACGGATTCATCTATGGATTATTTTTATTTATTACTAAGACTTAAAAATACACCTCTTTAGAAACATTTTTCATTTTTAATAACTACCTATACTATATCTGAACTATTCAGAGTTTTATTGTGGTTTTTTCCTGGAAGGGAGTGATAGGAAGACGAGTTATGAGTCTGCTAGCTGTTTTTCAGAGCTTAGGGTGGTGTGGGTAATTTTACTATGATTGCATGATCCAGCATAAATGTAGTGTTATTATAAGTCTGGAGTTATATCTACGGCTTTAAAATATATGATTTTAATTTAATTAGTTGGCATTTACTACTGGAAATATAAATTTGTTTTACGTGTATCAAATCGAATTTTAAATCTAGGTAATTTAAAAAACTTGTACTGGATGTTGAGATGTGATGAGTTGTAAATGAAATGACCCTATAAGATAGTTATATAATAATTAATTGCATAGTTTATATAAAAATATATATTAATATTATAGTAATATATTATAAATATGGTTTAATTTAGCAACAAATCATAATTAATAATATAGTAATTGGTAGGTTTAATAAGTGAATAATTATTCATATAATAATTATATAATAATAATAATAAATAGATTAAATAATTAATACATTATATAATATTTTAAATAATTGTAAATAATACATAATTATATAATTTATTATATATATAATATAATCAAATAATAATATGATATATAATTAATAATAATAATAATATATATATATAATAAATAAATTATTATATATATATAAATAATTTATATTTCCAAAATGTTAATACTATCCTGTCAAATGTAAGAGAACATTATACAAACACTTATTATAAAATAATTGGTATTAGTTATTCAATTCAGGAATTGATTTTGGGGGAAATCGTTTGGTATTTTTATTCTCCTGTTTCAAAATGGCCACAGATTTATCTAAAGATGTGCCAAATTTAAAAGATTCGAGAAGTGCTGACGAGTGTTACAAATTTGTTAAAGAGAGTGGTTTATTACTAATAAATAGAGTGTGTAATTCATGCAATATGCCCTTGACAATTGGACCCAGTGATAAATACCCAACTTCCGAGGGCATGAAATGCGACAACGATCAATGTCCGATGCCACAAACTGAGATTTCGAGTCTAGATGGGAGCTTCTTTAATCCGGAGTTTAACCCTTCAATTTTAACCTTACCACGTTGGTTACACCTAATACATTGTTGGTGTATCCAAGAATCGCCACATGAAGTTGTCAAGAAATTGGGTATTGATAAAACTTATGTGTTTAATGCTTATAGAAGTTGTCAAAAATTTTGCGCAGAATATTTGGACTACTTTCCCGTTAAATTAAGTCAAAAAGTTGTTGCAGTGAAAAAACGTGAGTTTAATTACTCAGAGCAAAGTTCTCTTCCTGACAAGTTTTGTGTTTTGATGATGGTAGGCATATTATCAACAGAATCAAAGGAAAAGAATATAGGATACTTGCAAGAACTAAAACCAAGTGATTGTGATAAATCTTATATAATCTCAGTAGTCGAAAATGCTGTTCAACCTGATTCAGTAATAATAACTAATAATTTTGGAATCGAAAGGAATAAAGATTCGAAATCAATCCCTTCTGAATCTGAAAAGCCACCGATTAAATTTACGAATAAATGTAAGTTTATCCATTGTGAAAGAATGAATGAAGAAATTTCAGATTCATACTATAATGCTCATTATAAAATAATCTCCAAAATTAAAACAGTTGAACCAGAGAATCGTAAAAATGTTTTGAAAGAATGCATGTGGAGAGATAGAGCTCAAGGCAAATTATACGAATGTTTCATTGATAACTTGAAAACATTTTATACTTCAAAATTTTCTCAATAAATCTACTTCTAATAACTACTGTATCGTGGGAAACTGTTGCTAAAAATTTTGACATTTCTTTAACCTTAAGATTATTATTAATATAAATTTGATTAAATAAGATGCTAAGTCTTGGAAAGTTAAAGCTTTTGAAAGATTTTATATATATATATATATATATATATATATATATATATATATATATATATATATATATATATATATATATATATATATATATATATATATATATATATATATATATATATATATATATATATATATATATATTTTTTTTGTATATATATATATATATATATATATATATATATGTAATTCGTTGATTACCCTTCTAATTTTTTTTCGTGCTCTTTTATTATGGTTAAGTTAAAAAAAATTAACCTTATATTACGTGTTTAAGTAGTAAATGGAAAGTTATAGTCTCTTATTATATATATATATATATATATATATATATATATATATATATATATATATATATATATATATATATATATATATAATCATTGGAGAATCCTTATTGCTTGCTTAGCATGCGGCGCATGCTTAGGAGAAAAAAGAATTTTGATTGTCAGAATAGTGTGAGTTGAGAATAAAGATGTCGGTAATTATTCTTCTCCTAACGCTTCTTTTAACAAAAAATTCATTTTAAAATTTAATTTTCATTTTCGAGCAGCCAACGTGAATAAAAATTTAGCTGGGAAATACGATGCTTGCAATAACTCGAACGCCTGCCTTTCTGAGAAGTTTAACATGGTAAATAGGTGCGCGCGCAAGAAATTACTCACGGCGAAAACACTATAAAAGCTTGCGGAAACTTAACAACAAGCAAATACCCTGAGGGAGGCGAAACACGGATTTCAGTCTTTAATATTTGTTCATTTCGTAATTCTTAACTTTTAAAGAAACATGACTACGAATTATGATATTTTGTTGTTCTGCTTAGGGTTGCCACATAGGCTATTTCATGACCAAATTTTAAAAATTTAAACCATAAATTATATGATAAAGGTTTCATTCTATATACTCGTACAGAAATTAAATGTCGAAATTTACATAAAAATATTAATAAATACAGAAAATAATGCAAATATTTTAATTAAATGTTTGAATTAGTAAAAAAGAGGAAATATACCCTAAAAATGGAGAAATAGGTTTTGCTATTTTCATGTGTTTGGCAAATATTTTAAATGCCTAAGGTGAAGCCTTCTTAGACTGTTTTCGTTTTTGTCATTTGTGCTTACGCTCGGGAAGAAAGCTTACACAGTTTTAGCACGAATTTCGTGCAAAAACGACCACGATTTCTTAAGAGGTTTACTTTTGTTTACAAACACTTGGCTGTTGTGATGGAGCCCGTCGATTTAGAATAAACAAAAATAAAAAAAATTAATTTATATTATAAATGACTACTCAACTATTGTGATGGAGTTCATCGATTTGGAAGAAATTAAACTTAAAGCTGATTTTATTGAATGAAACATTCATCAATTCAAACTGGCCTACCACGTAGTGAAAACATTCTCATTTGATTTCTTTACGAATATATTAAACGGGGAAAAAAATATGAATTCCACAAAAATATTTGCACAATTTAATTAATTTTAAAGGCATTACTCACAAACCTTCCTTTCCATCGTAAAAAAGAAATTAAAAATAACTTCCTGCCTACTTCCTGCATCAGTTATTTGTTTACATTTATTCGAAAGAACGTGTTAAATTCAGCAAGCACGGGAAATAGCAACCTTACAGAATTAAGGAAATTTCTTAGTTTAGTAAGCATTTCTTACCATTTTGCGCTTAGTTTGCCAAAAAATGAAAGCAAACTCTACATTTTCTTACGTTTCATAGCCACAAATGCAAAAACGAAAACACCTTTATATTAATTACTTCAAATATAAAAGTGAATAGAAAAAAATATTCATGATTACAAAAGGCACCAGATTCTAGTTGGGATGCTTTCTGTAAGCTCTGTCACTGCACTAAAATGTTGATGACTTAAAAAAAATTCGATGGACATTTTATGAGGAGGTGGTACAGAAGTTTGCAAATAAGCTTTGTATTCAATTACATATATATATATATATATATATATATATATATATATATATATATATATATATATATATATATATATATATATATATATATATATATATATATATATATATATATATATATATATATATATATATATATATATATATATATATATATATATATATATATATATATATATAATATAGAGAAATATATAAATAATATATATATATATATATATATATATATATATATATATATATATATATATATATATATATATATATATATATATATATATATAAAAATATTTATAAAGAAATATATATATATATATATATATATATATATATATATATATATATATATATATATATATATATTGATAAAAATACCCCCTCTGAGTAATTCACCCTGCTGGGATTGAACCTGATCCTTAGCAGATGAACGCGTATGTGCTTGACCACTACGCCACGATGGACTAAAAGAAGAACGCGTCATATCTTCCTGTGGTGAATATAAGCACCCACCTACAGGACATGCCACCCTCTTCCCGTCCACACTCGGTCGCAGGGTCAGGCAGAGCACCGCACAAGGTGAAAAAACACTCAGCAGACCGGGGGATCATATTTTATAAATAAGGTAAACTGCTCCACCTTCTACTCCACTTCGCAGTGTTAATAAGTATTGATAAAAATACCCACTCTGAGTAATTCACCCTGCTGGGATTGAACCTGGGCCTAGCAGATGAACGCGTATGTGCTTGACCACTAAGCCACGTAAACTCTTTGTTACATAAAATCCATATGCAGTCAATCAGAATCTCGCCTCCATTCTCGATCATCTCACCAGTAATTTCATCTATACCTGCAGATTTACCATTCTACAACTTTCTCACTCTACCTATTATATCCTCCTTACTAATAACCTCATCCCAAAATGCTTATTTCTTTTAATACTGTCAAACCTACACACAAATTTATTATCACCTCTTCATTACTACCATTGTTATGCAGATTTTCGAAGTGTTCCCTTCATACTCTCCTTGCGTCTATTCCATCAGTCACGAAATTAGCATCCCTATTCTATGAAGATTTCCCCTTACTCACTTTCTTAAGCTTTCGTACTTTCTTCCGGAAGAGCTTCATATTCCCTTGTAAGTTCCCATTCATTCTTTTTCAAACTGTTCATTTACCTCTTTTTTTTTCACCTACGTATGCAACATTTAGTCTTCCTTTTTCCCTTCTTAGATACTTTTATACAACTTTCTTTTCAGACCTTATCATTGGTTTTTAGTACATTCAACCAAGCCTTTTTTACTTTTAGCTTCTTGCATCACCTCTTCATTCCACCACTCACTATTGACATTTTCACTTGCTACTTGAGCACATCCACATACTTCTCCTGCACTACTAACAAAAGTTTACATCATTTGCGTCCAGATTTATTCAGTTTCATCTTGTTCGCATTCAACTGATTTATTTGCAAGTGTTCTCACATACTTACCTTTATAACCTTGTTCACTTAACTTCTCATTCTTGATTCTCTCCACTTTCTTCCTTATCTCTTTCTTCTGCATCCACGCCCCCACTAAGGTAATTTTCCATGAAACTATTTTTTTTATAAAACATAATACTCTCACCCCAACCCCTTAACTGATTTAACATCCATCACATACTTCAACATCATCTTCACCAACACAAAATTAATCATACTTTTCACTTCGATACCATCTATATCTACTCCAACTCTCGTATACTTATGAATACTCTTGTACCCGAAGAATGTATCACTTGCACACATACTTCTCTCCTCACAGGAATCAATCATCTTCCTTCCGCATCAATCAATTTTCTCCGACAGCCCCAAAGGCACCAGTTATACCATCCATTTTTCGATCACTTATTCAACCATTTAAGTCGCACAACACAATCAATCAGAAGCCCCTACTCACTCCATTCAAAACATCAATCAGATTATCCCAGAAAGTCACTCTCCTCAACATCACCCTCAGATGAATAATATGTTACAAGCAAACATACCTTGATCATCTCAAACTTAGATTTAACCATTAAATTTCTAGTACTCG
>JABUQX010054846.1:25000-35000 GCA_015478945.1 Trachelipus rathkii
GTAGTAATTCTTCTAACTAGGATAAAATTTTATATAAGTATTTCTTAAAACTATTAGTTGAAAATGGTACGGACTTTAATTTTTCTGCTTCAGCTACAACAGTGGGGGGTGAGGAATGAAATTTTCGTTGTAAAGAGCCAATTAATTTTTTTATTATTTTTATTATATATATATATTATATATATATATTATGATATTTATATATATATATTATATACTATATATTATATTATTTATATTATATATAATTGTATATATGTTCATTATATATTATATTTATTATACTTATATATACTATATATATATATAATATATATTATAGTAGTATATATATATTGATGAAACACCTCTAAAGTATTTCAAACTGCTGGGATTCGAACCTTGGCCCTAGCAGATGTACGTGCAGGTGTTTGACAAACCAGACCACGATGACTAAAGGAAACCCGCCACCTTTCCTCTGAAAGCAATCTAAGGCTTCCAGAAGGAATGAGGCATGTTCTAGGAATCTAACCTCCGGCAGGCATTCCCGTTACACTCGGCGCCTGGAAACCAACAGGGTACCCTTGCGCAAAGGTGAATAATGACTCAGGAACCGAGGCCAAGATGTCTTGCGTTTAATTGCAATTTATTTTTTTCTGTACATCTGTTGGCCCCCGGTTTCCTGAGTATTTTCACCTTGCGCTGTTAACCTTATATATATATATATAATATATAGTTAGTATATTAGTATTATTATATAAATATATATATATATATATTATATCTATATATATTATTAATATATATATATACTATATATATATATATATAATATATATATATAATATATATATTATATATATATATATATATATATAATATATATATATATATATATTTATTTATTGGCACTGTACCAATGGTCTGACGTCACGATGTTTTTCTTTCCCTTTTACCATCGCTGGTCGACCAAGTTACAATAGCAATGAAATATTGTCTTTGGAAATGAAACTCATAATGCAATTTGTTGAAACAAAGAACCAATATGTGGCGAAAGTTTTTAAGATAAAATGGAGATTTTTATTAAAGAGTGGGACCAGAAAAATGGGAATTATTTATATACGATTTAGTGCTTTTCTTGTTAGTTTAGTGGCGATAATAATATGCTCGAAACACGCTGTTTTATTGTTTTAAGTTTTAGCTATATTTAGCGCTTATTTGCATCATATTTAGGCATTTTAAAGCTTTTTTGCATCATATCTGGTGCGTTTCAAAATTTTGAGTTGGCAATCTATTACCATTATCGGTGCTGTTACGGAAATTTCTCGTCAGTATGAATCAAGATGTCAAAGAAGGAGGAATGTGTTCAAAAGCTCATTGAGAAACTTAAAACGTGCGATGCAGATTTGATTCGGAAAGTGACAAATCTAAAATCCTTTCAAAATATTTCTCAAAAAAGAACAAAAAAATCGATAAATAATTTAAAAGCAAATTGCAAAATTTTATATTTATGTAAATTGACTAATAATTTAACATTAATAAAATGGTTAAAATATTTTATAAACAGTTTTACAAAGCGGAGAATTTTTGGTGTTTTTGTGGGTTTTTTATCAATATTTTTACGAGTAATTTTTTATTACAATTTACACACTTTGGAAGGATTTGCTAAATTCTGGTTTTACTTCGAAAATATAGACATTCATTCAGAACAGGTAATTAATATATATATGATATTATATATATTATATATATATATATTATATATATATTATATTATAATAATATATATATATATTATATATATATATTATATTATATACTATAGTATATATATATATATATTAGTGATGCATCCGATACTATGGTATCCGGTATCGGTATCGGTGTAATCGGTCGACTTTTGAAGGTGATCGGTATCGGTATCGGGAATTTTGAGAGGAGTAGTATCGGTATCGGTATCGGTAAAATTTTGCCGATACCTTAACCGATACCACACATTTTGCGTCTTTCAATTGGATTTCGATATATATACTATATATAATATATATACTATTATAATATATATATATATTATATGGTAGTATATAGCTATATAATATATATATATATAATATATATTATATATATATATATATATATATATATATATATAATTATATATATATATTAATATATCATATTAATATAGTATATATATATATAGTATATTTATATTTATATGTATAATTAATTATATATATAATATATATATATATATATATATATATACTATATATATATTTATATATATATATATATATATATATATATATATATATATAATATATTGATATATATATTATATATATATATTATAGTACTATATTATATATATATATTATATAGTATTACATATTACCATGTCCCACATTGCTGCAGAGTGGTGTTGGTAGTTGAAAAGTTTTGAACTTTTCAACACCATTCACGAAAAGCAAAATTTGATAGAAGGGGGTTTTCAGCCCTTGCTATCAGACAAGGAGAATATCAAAAATTTTTCTTCAAGGACTCGATGACTTTGAGAAACGAGCTTTAACTTTTCTAGAAATTTTCCTTCGAAATTCTTCTTTCTTTTTCTAATTTTGCTTTATATATATATTTTCCTTTCATATATATATATATATATATATATTATAATGATATATATTAATATATATATTATTATATAATATATATATAGTAAATATATAGTATAATATAGTATAATATATATCATATAATAATATATATAGATAATTATATATATATATAGTATATATATATATATATATATATATATATATATATTATATATATATATATATATCCGCCATTTGTCTGATAATTTCCGTTTCTATCTGACCTACTGTATTGTATTGTAAAGTCGTTTTTCGTTTTTTGCATTTGTGCTTACGAAGAGGTTAGAAATGCTCGAATTTGCGTTTCGTTTTTGTTAAACTTAGCGCAAAAATCGTAAGAAATGCTTACCACATGTAAAGGAATTTCTGTAATTCTATAAAGGTTGTTATTTCCAGTGATTGCTGAAATTTACCACGCTCTTACGAAAATGTTGCAAACAAAATTTGCAACATGGGTAGGGCCTACTACGCCGTCATTTTTTTGAAGTGATGAATATTTCATCAATAAAATTCAATTTTAAATCTAATTCTTTCCAAATCGACAAACTCCATCAAATAGTTTGATCAATTTTTGGCACATAAACCATTTTTAAGTTTATTTCTGTTTATCCGAATCGACGGGCTCCATCACAGTAGTCAAGGGGTATTGCATCTAATTCTCATTGCTTGCAAAAAACAAAGTCAACTCATAAGAAATCGTTGTTCGTTTTTGCACGAATTCAGGCAATTAGTTCAGGCAATCAGGAGTGCCAAAGATAATCCTATGGATGTTAAGTGTAAGGTTTATGTGTTTTTATATATAAAGATTATAAATTTTTAAGTTCTCTGTAGAAGCATTTTGAAAAATGGAAATTTTTGAAGTGTTTCCTCCACACTGAGGTCACATCGATCTCTGACAGCTAAATTCTCTGTTGACGAGATGGGAGAGATTAGTTCCGAAAGGAAATGTCCATGTGTTTGAAAGGCTCGCATCTTTAGTTATTTGAAAGTGTTTGACCTACATAGTCAACGTTACAGTCGGCACATTAATATTTTGTAAACGATGTGTGACCTCAACTTCATGGGGATGCTTTCTTTAAGTCTTAAAGAAATCTGCCAATTGAGTGTTGTTAATAAAAGATATATAAGGAAACTAGCACTATGATAGTTTTGTTTAAAATGATTTTAATCTGAAAGGGAAGGAACATGGAAAGCGGTTCATGGCAGGGAGCCGAGCAATACGACGGAGTTTAGAACATCATATGCTATAGTTTTAAGGCGATAATGTTTATCGAAAACGAGTAAACAAGTTTATCAAAAAATGTTAGAGGGATAAAGACTAAAGCTAGTAAATTTACGGAGAAAGGTGATTTCTTCATGGAAAAATCTCCAATCAGAATAAATTAGAAAGGCTTGTGTATGCCGGACCTTAGACCCGCAATTTTATGATTAAAGGAGATAGAAATAAAGAAATTAGTCCCAAGTAATGTATTAGTGGGATTGCGATAAATAAATTAGGAAGCCCACAAATACTTTACTTGGGACTAATTTCTTTAGATTATAGTCTCTTAATCGTAATTGTATAATACGAAGCGGTTTAACGATAGCATGAAATTTTAGTATTTCGCATTGCTTTAAATAGCACCGTTTTCCGTTTTGTCATTTGTGCTTATGCTCGATAAGAAATGCTCCCCCAGTTTTTAGCACGAATTTTCCAGAGTTTGCCAAGACGCGCGATTTGTCGTGCTAGGCTTACTTTTGTTTTTTAAACAATATTGGAATCAGCGTCTAATTGTGGGATCGAGTAACTGGTTTTGGAAATAAGCAGAAAAAAAAACCTAACATTGGTTTATTATTACAGATAATTGGATCAACTATTTGTGTGGAGTTTATCCATTTTGGAAGAAATTAGATTTAAAGCTGATTATTATTGAATGAAAAATTCATCATTCAGACGGCGCGTAACACGACCGCCATCTTGTTTGTTTTATCTTTTGAGTAAGAATCGTGCTTAAATTCGGTAGCACGGTAAATCGCAACCTTACAGATTGAAGGATTTCCTTACGTCTGGAAAGCTTGATATATATAATTTTTAAAACTATTTATTTTTAATAAACGTGATTAATCTTAATACGTGAGCAACACGTTCTCGCGAGCTACTGGCTGGGCACCTCCGCAGTGTAAGAGAAAGTATGATTTCAATACCAGTCGCGCGCATATATATATATATATAGTATATATATATATTATAGTATATATATATATATATATATATATATATATATATATATATATTATAATATATAATATATATTATATATTAGTGATGCATCAGATGTCACTTTTTTCGAAAGTTTGATTTTAACATCTGCGGATTGTCGGATGCCGGATGTCTATATATATATATATATAATATATATATATATATATAATAGTTATATAGTATATATTATATATACTATTATATATATATATATATTATATATACTATAATAGTATATATATATATATATATAATATATATATATAATATATATATATTTATGCCTATATATTTCGAGTTTTTAGCCACAATCCATTAATATAATTGTTACCAGGGTGCGTCCCAACTCAATGCACCCCACCAACCTCTTCCCATCTCCGACCTTAATGAAAAGAGATTTTAAAAGACTTATATCTTTTTGCACTAATATTGAAATGTAAATATAGGAAAGTTGTGCTTGGAGAAACATTTCAATTTTTCTGCCTTTTTCTGCTGAGAGTCTTTTTTTTCTGTTTCATCATATATAGCCCAAATTGCTAAATACCTCTCACAGTTGGACACTAGTTGGTGGGATCAAGCAAATATTTCTTTGCAAGTTTACTTAAGCCGTGGTAAACCTTTTGCTTAACTTTCACCACCTGATAGTATCTAGTCGTTTTTCTTAGAGATAGTTTTCAATCATTTGCACTACATCCTTTTGGTGATGCGTGTGTTCTTCCAATTACTACTGGACTGTAAGAAATTCCTTCCAGTGAATCTGTTTATTGATTTATTGTAGAAGATGTTGGTTCTGTAGCTTTCGTTTATTTCCTTTTAATGGGTGTCGAATTATAGACTATTCGGATTGAAGTTTTTCAACTGCAACACAAGTTGACGATTTAACTTGTTCTAATATTGTTACAAAAAAATCTTGCCTTTAACGGGGATCTAAGTAAGTTGCAATAGTATGAAGGTCATTAATTTCCACAGAACT
Organism: Trachelipus rathkii; assembly: GCA_015478945.1. Classification (NCBI taxonomy): domain Eukaryota; kingdom Metazoa; phylum Arthropoda; class Malacostraca; order Isopoda; family Trachelipodidae; genus Trachelipus; species Trachelipus rathkii. The sequence goes on from JABUQX010054846.1 coordinate 30,849, forward strand.
AAAGCGTATTTTTAGCTCTAGTTTATGACATCTTTCATTCTTTTTAAACCGTCATCATTTTCATTTGAAGATGGCTCAAAATTCTTCCTTAGCGTTGAGATTAATGTTATTACATCGGAGACAGAAGTTTTAGCGGCACTGATTTTTTTTGGCATCAATAATCTCATGTGACTCTGTTGACTCAAATTACTATGAACTTCATAATGTGAGATCATGAGTCATCATTACACAGTTGAGTCGAGTCCCATGTCTCTCATTTAAATTTGCGTAGAGATTCATCTTAAGTATTTTTATTATAAAATTCTTTATCAATCTCGACAATATAAATATCCGTGCAACATCAGCAGGGAAAAGCGCGGATGCGGAGGCGGGATCTTTAATAATGTGTGGATCCTCCGCGGATGCGAATGCGGATGCGAAAGTTACCTGCATCACTAATAATATATATATATATATATATAGTATATATATATTATATATATATAAATATACATCATATAATATATTATATATATCATATATATCTATTATATACTATATATATATATATATATATATATTAGGCCATATAGGGATAAAAGTTCGGTATCGGTATCGGGTATCGGCAAAAAAATTTTTTGGTATCGGTAATCGTTCTGGTATCGGCAATGAAAAATAGCGAGTACTTGGTATCGGTATCGGTATCGGCCTCAAATTTTGGTATCGGTGCAACACTAATATATATATAATAAAAATAATAATAATAATAATAATAAAACTGTAAATTATTTTAATTATTTAATTTTTTTCGAAAAAGGAACATATCATGTCAATTCAACTAAAATCAATGGTATTTGTGGGCTACACGTAGTGTGACGAAAAATTCGATATTTTTTTTCGATAATCGTTTTTTTTTTATAAATATGTTTAACTCCCTATGCAAGAAAACGAAAAGCCTGCCAAATTTCCTCTTTTAGGGACAGGCACACATACACACACACACCGCTAACACACATACACACACACACACCCACCCAAACACATTCATATATGATATATATATATGTATATATATATTATATATATATTATAATATATATATATACTATATATATATATATATATATATATATATATATATATATTATATATATATATATATATATACTCTATTTCTAAGTGGGGCTTAAGAAGTTTGTTTACCCCACGCTCTAGCATTTCATCGTAAATCGCTTTAACTAATTCATCTTCACTCTCATATATAAACCAAAACATTTTACGAAATACGAAAAAGTGATATCTGCGATTTTCCTATTTTTAATAATTCTTCGAGGGATTTTCCACAGCATCTCCAGGTTTTTGCTTCAATCCAACTTTTTCAGTCAGACTAAGCTTTTGAAAATGTTGACAAGAATCTCGTATTCATTACCGAAGCTCCCAATTCCATTTGCTTTACCACCGAATCTAACAGCAAGGGAGATTTGGAGAAAAAAAAACATTCGCAAATGAATTTTCCACCATTAATAATGTATTATTTATTCTCTAAAAAACAATAAGAACACAGCTTTCCCCGACTAAAGCTTACTTCCTCGTGTACACTGTACACTACCTATTAGCACAATATATATATAATGTCATAATTGAAATACTTTTTTGTACATTTTATATTTTTATTATACTGTAAAGTTTTTTTTAAGTTTATTTTTATATTGAAAGTTGTATAAATTTTTGTGGTTTGATATAGTTATTTTTTTAAAAGTTTCTTTTTTTTTTATGTATACATATTCATTTAGGAATTGAAAATCAAAGAATTTTAGTATAGTTAAAAACAAACGAATTGAGTTTGGATGTTTTCAACAGATAATTTTAAAGGTTTTGTTTTTATTACATATATAGCTGAAAGCAGCTAAAAGTCGCTAAGCTTTTAGGTTATAAAATAAAATTGTGTTCATGGGGAATATAAGTGGGAAAAATAGATTGGTTATTAAAATTTAAGTAAAATTTTTATATATATGAGGATCTCATTCATAACAATTAATTAATATTACATTTTGAAATTATGAGTGCAATATGGAATCTCGAGTTTCTCAGGTGACTAGGTTAGCAAAGGTTTGATGTGGGTAAAAATACAGTAGCTAGCTAGTATTATTATTTGTGGACAGAATCAATTTGCCGAGATGTTCTGATTTTAATAGTTTTTGTTTTAAATGGTATTTGCTTCTTTTCTGGGTATTGTCTTTTTTCTACTAGTTTTGTTTTTATGGTTTTGTTTTGATAGGTGTGTTGTTTTTTTTATAGGTTTTGCTTTTAATAGTATTTGCTTTTTAATAGGTTTTTGCTTTCAAGTCATTTGTAATTTTTTGGTATTTGTCTTTTTAAGTAATTTTTTAGTAGGTTTTATTTGGAAGTAATTGATGAATTATAGTTTGCATTTTATAGGTATTTTTTGAAGTTTTTGATTTTTATGGTATTGCTTTTTGATAGGTTGATTATGGTAATTGTTTTTATAGTTTGTTTTAGTATACGGTTTCATTCATTAAGACATCGATTAAAATGCAATTAGGTTTTGCTTTAATATATTTGTAGTTGAGTAATACATGTGAGTAATAATTGTTTCGGTGTTAGGCAAAAACCTTTTGCCCTATACCTGAAATCAAATCCTTGTGTTTTATACAATTACTTAGTTTATAGTTTTATCAATGTCTCTTTCATAGTTTATTTGTATATATATGTACGCAACGACGCTGTTTGCTCTCGTGCTTCTACAACATTCTCATCAACAACAAATTTTAGGGTGAAAGCAATACAAATCTCTCTTCATATTTGAAGCTCTTGTTGGTGCATTTTAATCCAAGCCAGTAAGACGTCTAATTTTTAGCTTAGCATAGTTTTTCACCATCATCGTCTTTTATCATAAAATAAACAAGGTAAATAATCAATATTTCTTGCTAAATATTCAAAAACACTAAACTTAGTTAGTTGGGAGTTCTCTGTACCATTTTGAAAGGGTCTTTTGATTTTTAAAAAAAAAATCTTAAGAATTAACAAAAATATTTAATCAAAAATAAAAAATTTCTGATAATGAAAAGTCATATAAATTTTCTAAAATATGTATTTGGTTTTTTACTGTGTATTTGGTGTTGCTTTGTTGATAGAATAGTGAGGGGTATTGGTGGTGGTGCATTGTTAATAAGGTGGTGGTTTTGTGGTTGGTGGTGGTGGTGGAGTGTGGTGGTGGTGGTGGTGGTGGGTGTGGTGTTGGGATCGGGTGTGCTACATTGAAGTGATATTCGGCCCTTAGGAACTTTGGGGAGACCTATGTGGTGGTGGTGTGGTGGTGGTGGTGTGTGTTTGGGTGCTGGTGGTGGTGGTGGTGGTGTGGGTGGTGGTGGTGGTGGTGGTGATGGACAAGAGTGATTGATGGTGGTATGGGGGCTGCCAGTATCATGAATGTGGTAGTCGGTGCGTTGGTGGGCTGGTGGTGTTGGTGGTAGGTGGTGGTCGTGTGGTGGTGTGCTTTGTTTGTTCGATCCGGTAGGATTAGGTAGTGTGGTGGATAGGTGCTGCGTGTGGTGGTGGTGATGGGTGGTGGTCGGTGGTGGTGTTGTGTTAAAATGGTGGTAGAAGGGTGGTGTGGTGGTTATGTGTGTGGTGGGTAAGGTGGTGGTGGTATTGGTTCGCAGGTGGTCGGTCGGTGGTAGAGTTGGTGGGAAGTATTTGCCTTTTAATGTATATTTGGCCTTTTAAAATTGGTGTGGGGTGGTGGTGGTGGTATGTATGGTGGCGTGGTGGTGGCTGGTGGTGGTGGTCGGTGTTTTTTTAAAGGTATGTGAGGTGGTGGTGGTGGTGTGTGGAGGTGGTGGTGGTTGGTGGGGTGTATGGTGGGTGGTTGTGGTGGTGGTGGTTGGTGAGTGGTGTGGGTTTGGTTTATGTGGATGGTGGTGTGTGGTGGTGAGGGAGGTTGGTGGTGGTGGGTGTTGGTGGTGGTGGTTGGTGGTGGTGGTGGTTGGGAGGTCGTGGCTGTGGGAGTGGTTGTGGTGGTGGTGGTGGTGGTGTGGGAATGTTTTTATATATATAGTTATGGACGAGGAGGCAGTTTATGTGGATAGAGTTGGTGGTTGTGGTGTTTTGTGATGTTTGTGTGTGGTGGTGTGGTTTTGCGCAGTTCTTGGT
>JABUQX010054846.1:40000-50000 GCA_015478945.1 Trachelipus rathkii
ATTAGGGGAGAAAATGTCCTTCTTTTTTTTATAAATGAAAAATGCTGATTTTTTTAACCTTCGTTATAAAATGAAAATTGTGGACGATTTTAATTATTTTTGTCAGTGGATAATCGAGTAAGTTAAGCTTTAAACTGGCGAAGTAAATTTTTGATCCAAGCAGTATTAGTGGCAAAAAACCGGGGCCTCATTGGTCCAGATTCAATCCTCCCGTAAAATTGATGGGGGTGGCTCCGGGAACACAATCGTTTTCGTATTTTACGTATTTATTGACATTTTTATTACGTATAATTAATGTTAAATGTAATAAAGTTACTTATATTTAGTGAAAATTTTTTAAAAAATGAAATTTTAATAAAAAAAAAACGAGTTCAAAAAAGTGTCAAATTTTTGGGCGGAGAGGGGTGAAGCGACCACCTTACTTATATTCGTATTTTATTTATCATTATTGACATTTTTATTACTTATTACGAATTTAATATGATTAATATATATTATATAAGTAATTAAAACTATAAATTGAATTATAAACGTAAAAGAGATTTAAAACAAGATGCGTCCGAGTCATCTCCAATGGTGGTCCGCTTCACCCTCCAAGGTCAGGTTTTTGTAGTTATCAATAATTTTAAACTTTTATTATTAGAATTACATATTATTTTTTTGTGTGCTTATGCCCCGACTATAGGGCCGTGATTTACAAAAAAACAAATCCAAAAAGTGATTAGGGGAGAGTCGGAGACCAAGTTATACCTAAAGTGGTCCGTCACCCCGCCCGACGCTATAATTTTATATATATAATATATATTATATAACTAATATATTATATATATTATATAATATTGATTTTATTTTCATCCACATATGTAAACAACCACAAACTGATATTATATATATAATATAATATATATATATATATATAATTATATATATATATATATGATATATATAATATATAATATATTATTATAATATTTCTTCATTAGAATATAAAAAAAAAATATATATATATATATATATATATATATATATATATATATATATATATATATATATATATATATATATATATATATATATAATATATATATAATATAATTATAATATAACTATTTTTTACTGTAGTGTATAAGACTGCTGTGTTACTTATATTTCTTATTAGAAAGTATAACTCTGAATATAAAAAATTTATATATAAAATAATATATATATATATATATATATATATATATATATATATATATATATAATATATTATATATATTATATATATATATATTCATGATAATAATAAGCTATGGACTAAAAAAAAAAAAATTATATCAATAATCAGAAAAAAGCAATGATAGTGTTATCCCTATGAAAATATCAAAATTACCAGATTAAAAAATTCTAGAGTTATTTATCTAGATTTTCTTTAAAATATATAATATATAAAATGTACAAAAATCAAAAGAAAAAACTAAATTATTTTTTGACACCATTTTGGTAAATAAATTTATATTTTTTATACAATATTTAGGTAAGTGATTTAGAATATGGAGTTCTCAACAATTACCTATTCATGTTAATGAGACTAGATGGGACTCCACAATTACCATAAGTATGTCATAGTTACAATATGCAGTTTTACCTTAACTAAAAACCTGTCAATTTGGTTAGTCAAATATATTAAATGATGCCCAAACCATCCATATACCAACCCAATCCTGATGCAAACTATACCACAAATTAACCCCCATCATAATAAGGAAAAAAAATTTTTTTTAGAAAACTAGTGCCCACATTACATTAGTCAAATGAAGAAAAAAAAATAAACATTCATGGGACTATACCATAAAGGGTAATACTAACGAGCAAATCAAAATAATATAGCTTACAAGCAGGTGGATGTCCAGCTTTAGTTTCGATTGGTTCTTGATTGGCAGACATTTAAAAAATCTAGAATGCAAGTTTTCAAATTTTGATTGTTGCAGTTTTACTAATATTTATTCTAATCCTCGAAATGCTTTTCCAAGGTCAAATGTGCAAATGTCTCTGTTTACTTCCTTTTATGGAATTGGAAGATGAAGCTCTAATTTATTTATCTGAAATAAAAAAGTCACTATAACCATAAATAAAAATAAATCTCAATATGATCAAAATACAATAAATGGCCTAAAACGTAAAATTTTTTTAAAATAATTAGCATTTAACATACGCAGTATTCAGATTATATATTATAAGACTGCCGCTGCCACAGATTGTATACACATAGTAAATACACTATACAGTATAACCAAAGTGGTATAACGTAGTAATGAAAACTGAAATGCCTTGTTTATTAAAAAGTCTGGATAGCTGTACTTTTAGAGTAGCAGTGTTTCAATAATTCTCTAATTTCTGATTCCAGAAAATATTTATTCTCACTTTATTTTTATTTTTTTTTGTAATTTTAATGATATAAACTAACAAAAAGTTAGTAAAAATATTGGTTGTGTTCCAAGAAAATCTGGATTTACACTCTGCTACAGCGATATTTAGAGGGAATCAAGAGAATTTTTAATAATTTACAATTTCTTGATTTTCATGGAAAGTTTGGATGTAAACAAATGTCAGTTGACATTTAAAACAATGTAAATATATTGTTCTTAAATTTAATCAGTCAGTTAGTTAATTTAATCAATTAAATATTTTATTCAATGGGATAAAACACAGTATTTACTATGGATAAAAGAAAGACTTTGGCGGTAACCACCTTTAAAATTATTAGAACCAAAGAAAATATAAAAAAGTAATAGACAGTAATTAATTTACTTTATTTAAAACTCACTAATGATCAAAAATTACTAAAATAGTAACGTAATAATTTGTGTACGAATATGTAAATTAGTAAGATGATAATGTTTGTATACATCGCGTGACCATTCCAGATTCACTGCAGCAAAAATTAAGGATATTAATGATTTTAAGATGCAGATAGCTTAAAGATTATTAAATCCAAATTTAAAGATCTTCTTGATTTTTCAAGATCTTTACAGAATTTTAACTGTGGAACGAGCACAATTAACTACATAAAAGTACATTCTTTCATTTTAGCAATACTTAGTAACTTCGGTTTCTCTGTAACTATAAATCTCAAATCTAAATTTTATTTCAAAGCGGTACTTTATAACTTATGATTAGATAAACTTGTTTTTCAATCTCCTTACTAGATAATTTATATACTATGTTACATACAATGTGTCAGATTGTCATGCATGACGCAAATAAAATATTCAACCACAATGTGCTATGTAGGGATACCCGATATCTAAAAATATCGATATATCGACATATCGATATTTTAAAAATATCGAATTACCTTTGATATTATCGTTAGAAAAATATCGATATTCGATATATGGATATTTACATAATTCGATATATTATAATATATATATATATATATTGGTCTCAGTTCCACTTTCTACTTTTTCAGTATTGTCGTCTTCATCTCGTCACGTGATCTGAAAATTCCGTTTTCTTCGTTAGAACATTAGCCGCCATATCGCTTCAAGAAGTTTTTCAATTCTTCCGTATAAAAGCTGCCAAGCTCAGTGCATTATTCAAAAACAGTTTACAGAATCCTTTCACATTTGTTAACGAAGTACCACTGATTTCTTTTATATCAATTTGTGCCTTTGTAGTTTTCGTACAACATTTTTCTTTCGATTGTTTGCAAGGTACGTAATTGCTAGACCTAGTTCTTTTGTGTCACATTGAATCTCGCGTATCTAGATAATTCTATTTTGTGCTGCATGTTTATATTAATGAAAAATATTTCATATAAAAAGTCTTTATTATACATTATATTTATTTACAATAATATAACCTTTTTTATAAATTATCGCCTACTCTAAAAGACCTATGTTCGAAAATTTTATATATTTTATGTAATAGTTTCCCTAAAAATAAAATGTCAAATATAACAGAAAACTGAATTTCAATGTATAACTATATTATCTATTTTTCACAATGTATATTATTATTATTATTATTATTATTATTATTATTATTATTATTATTATTATTATTATTATTATTATTATTATAATTGTTATTGTTGATTCTCTTCTATATATTAATTATGTATACTGTTTCAATAGATTATGACCGCTGACCAAAGTTTGTGTCATTACCCAGCCTTCTGAGCCTTCTGCCGTTACGCTCAACGTAATATTGGTCACCCTGGAGTGTGGTGGTGACCTGGAACTCTCTCTCGTCTCAACCGGATCAACATCCTCAAGCAGACGCGTCTCCTTTAAAAAAAAAAAAAAAAAAAAAATATTTATTTTAATTGTTCAAGCTAGAAAATTTTAACAGGTCAAAATCCTGTCTTTTCACTTTTAAATCAATTATTTTTTAACCATTTTAGCCCGTACAAGCGGCTACTATATATTTTTTATCATCCTTTATATACCTTATTGTTGTATTTAGCGTGTTATTTGGTCTCTGACCATTATTTGTATAATATTTAGCGTGTGCAAATCGCATTTTAGGCACAATTTTTTTTGATCTCGTAATATTGTTTTCGAAATAATTCTTTTACAATCGCAACCATGTCCCCTCCTGACGCTGCAAATACTGAAAATATGAATATTATATCGCAACAGCCTGCTTCAGACAGGGAATCATCTAGTGTATATACCGGTAAGTTCATTAACAATGACTTGGATCTTACATTTACGCTGCTCGAGCTCCAGCTCGAAACAACCACCGAACCTGCCCGCTTTCGGGCCCTCTTAAATATATTACCAGTTCACGTTTTGCAGCGCTTGAAAGACGTTTTACCCTCCTTACATTCCCACAACCAGCCCTACAGCCAACTGAAATCCGAACTTTTAAACCGGCTGGGGGAAACCGATGCCGAAAAAGTAAAAAAACTTTTGACTGGTGGCTCTCTTGGAGACCGTCTGCCTTCAGTACTGCTATCAGATATGCTAGGTCCTCCCGTAGGTAATTGTATACACATTGTTCGTCATCTCTTCTTACAAAAACTTCCCACAGAGATGCAACTGCGTTTAGCAACGGTCGATCCCAACTGTTCATTGCAAGAGCTCGCTACTTATGCAGATAGGGTTTGTAAAGCGAAACCTCTTCCGACAGCAGACATACCATCACAAGTTTCGCATATCACGGTTCCCACCAGTAATAATAACTTACCACCAGCGTCTCTTTCGCATGTAAATGAGTCGGTTAATGCCATTCAACACCCACCTGCCACAGAATACGCTTACATTGTATCACAGCTTCAGGTCTTACAAAACACTATCATGGATTTAACAAATCGAATGCGTGCATTGGAGGCGCGTTCAACTGTTCCTCCTCCTTCCCCTCCCACTCCTCCTCCCCCTCCCCATCCTTATCCTCAACAACAATATCCTTATCCTCAGCAGTATCCTCATCCTTCATCCTCTCATCATCCTTATTCCCCACCTCCTTCATACCCTCAGCCTCCTCCCAATCCTTCATACCCCCCACCTCCTTCCAATGCACCACACGCTTATTCTGCATACAATTACGGTCATCATTCTCGCTCTCCTACTACACAACGACGTTCGTATCGTCGCTCTCCTACTCCTTCGCGTCAATTCGCCTCTTCTCCTGTTGCTTCTCAGGCTCTAGTTCAATTTCCGTCGCATAACCAACAGGGTATATGTAGAAATCATCAGCGTTTTGGAGATCAAACACGGTCATGTCTTAAGCCTTGCACTTTCGAGAATTTAAACTTAAACACCACTCCGTAAACTCGCTCGGGGTGGTTTCAAAAGCGTCCAACTTGCTTTGTGTCTACGATCCATCCACCAAACTATCTTATCTCGTAGATAGCGGTAGTTCCATTTCCGCTGTGCCACTTTCCATCCTCGGGAAAACTCATGCTCCAGTAGCATCAGGCTCTTTACGCGCTGCCAACGGTACAACCATCAATACTTATGGTACCAAACGACTCCATTTAACGCTCTCGTTCCGTCGTGACTTTGTATGGGACTTCACGATAGCCGACGTCACATTACCCATATTAGGTGCCGATTTTCTGTCCCACTTCAACCTTCTCGTTGACATGAACCACAACCGCATCATTGATTTTGAGACACATTTCTCATCCGCTTGTATTCGTGCTTCCGCTTCCATTAGTGGCATACATCTCTCTCCAACTAATAATGCTTTTGAATCACTATTAATTACCGACTTTCCAGAGCTTCTCTCTCCGGTCTCAAAATTTCCTCCTGTGAAACACAATGTCGTTCATCACATTGAAACTTATGGCAGACCTCCATTCTCTCACGCTCGACGTCTTGCACCAGACAAACTCAAAGCTGCAAAGCTAGAGTTCGAATCTCTCTTAGAAAAGGGCATCATCCGACCTTCCAAATCTGACTATGCCTCTCCATTACATATGGTTCTCAAACCGAATGGGGACTATCGCCCGACTGGCGATTATCGCTGCCTGAATGCGATCACTCGCCCAGACCGCTATAATGTACCTCATTTACAGGATTTCACATCCCACCTCTCTGGTTGTACCATTTTCTCAAAAATTGACTTAATTAGCGCATTTTTTCAAATTCCCGTCAATCCGGATGACATTCATAAGACTGCTATTATCACTCCTTTCGGCCTTTACGAATTTCTTCGAACACCATTCGGTTTACGAAATGCTAGTCAATCATTTCAACGTCTTCTAGACTCAGTATTACGTGGTTTACCCTTCGTATTCGCCTACATAGACGACTTATTGATTGCCAGTGCTTCTCCGGAAGAACATACTTCACATCTCAGGCAAGTTTTTACCAGACTAAGTGAATTTGGTCTATGTGTCAATTCTTCCAAATGTGAATTCGGAGTTTCATCCCTAACTTTTCTCGGACATACAATCTCTGCCGAAGGTATACGTCCCCTTGAGGATCGTGTGGCAGCCATTCGTGCTTTTCCGAAACCTGTAAAACAGCGTCAACTCCGTCGTTTAGGGATGGTCAATTTCTACCATCGTTTCATACCGTCCGCTGCTAAAATTCTCCTTCCTCTCCATGCGCTTCTTAAACATCCACGTAAAGGTTCTGCTGCTTCTGTCACTGTAGATTGGAACGACGAAGCAACTAATGCCTTCACCGCCATCAAGGAAGCCCTTGCCTCTTCCGTGTTACTAATATTTCCATCTGACACAGCCCCGACTAGAATCAACACCGACGCTTCAGACTTCGCAGCTGGAGCTGTGCTACAACAATTTATTGACAACGAATGGCGTCCATTAGCTTTCTTTTCTAAAAAGTTCCAGCCGCCTGAAACACGATACAGCGCATTTGGAAGAGAACTTCTCGCAATTTATTTAGCTATTAAGCATTTCCGTTATTTCATAGAAGGTCGGGAATTCCATGTTGTAACTGATCATTTACCCATCACGCATGCCATTACAGCTTCCACAGTGAAACAGTCCCCTCGTGAAGCCCGTCACCTTGAATTTATTGCCCAATTCACAACTGATATCCGCCATATAAAAGGAAAAGACAACATTCCTGCCGATGCTCTCTCCCGAATTAACGCTATCTCTCCTTTACCAGACATTGATTTCGTCGAAATGGCTCGTCTGCAGCAACTCGAAGACATTGTTTTTCCTAGTGCTTCTTCCTACGACATCCAAACTGTAGAAATTTTTGGTTTCCCCTTTGTTATGTGATGTCTCTTCAGCACATCCTCGTCCAGTCGTACCTACCCCCATGCGCAGAAAGGTGTTTCACACCATTCACGATGTGTCGCACCCAGGGGTAAAAGGTAGTCAAGTCAAAATAGGTAAGCATTTCGTCTGGCCGTCCTTACTAAAGGATGTTAAACAGTGGACAACGCAGTGTCTCAACTGTCAAAAATCCAAAGTGCACAGGCACACTGTCGCACCTCTTCAGCAATTTCTTCCCCCTGGTGAACGGTTTGACCAGGTACACGTTGATTTAGTCGGCCCCTTACCACCCTCAAATGGTTTCACACATATTTTAACTTGTATAGATAGATACACTCGATGGGCAGAAGCCATTCCATTGCGAGATACTTCTAGCGAGACTATTGCTCAGGCATTTTTGTTCAACTGGATAGCCAGGTTTGGCACTCCGTCGACTGTGTCCACAGACCAGGGTAGGCAGTTTGAGTCTCACCTCTGGAAGGACCTTATGACTTTAATCGGCTCTAAGCGCCTTCGCTCTTGCAGCTTCCACCGGCAGCTAAAAGCTTCTCTTATGGCCCATGGAACAACGGACAATTGGTCCGAAACTCTTCCTCTTGTCCTCCTCGGCATCCGAACTTCGTACAAAGAACACCTTAAATGCTCCTCTGCTGAGCTCGTCTATGGCTCCACCATTCGAATACCTGGTGAGTTTATCCTTCCTTCTCCAAAAACTACGAACCAGCACACCTTCCTGTCCGCCTTCGTCAGTGTACCGAGGCGTGGAAACCATCTTTGCCACGCCATCCTCCCCGCCCAACCTACATGCCTGCGGATTTGGAGACTTGCTCTCATGTATTAATTCGGCATGATTCACACCGTAGCCCCTTGCAAGCCCGCTATGACGGCCCTTTCCTCGTCTTGAAGCGCTATCGAAAGTTCTTCACCTTACAGAAGGGGAGCAAAAGCGAAAACATATCAGTGGATAGGATCAAACCGGCTTATTTCGACCATGATCCCGTTTCTTCCACCACTCCTTCTCCACCTTCGGCACCCGCACCATCTACCTCTACTTCGCAAGATAATATCGACTTCATGCCCATTCTGCCTTTCACATCAACTTGTTCTCCAAACGAACCTGAACCTTTGCCAACTCCTTCAGCCATTGTCACTTCTTCGCCAGCTACTCCGGCGCCCCTCGCTCCGACATCTCCGCCTCCTGTTCCAATACTGATTCCTCCTCCGAATCCAGAACCGATTCCGACTGCAACCTTACCGTCTGGTCCACCTCGTTCTATATCGCGTTATGGACGCACATTACGTCCAGTGGTTCGCTTTTCACCTTAAATCCCTCTCGACGCTCCGCGTTTCGGGAGGGGAGCCATGTCTCGTTCCACTTTCTACTTTTTCAGTATTGTCGTCTTCCTCGTCACGTGATCTGAAAATTCCGTTTTCTTCGTTAGAACATTAGCCGCCATATCGCTTCAAGAAGTTTTTCAATTCTTCCGTATAAAAGCTGCCAAGCTCAGTGCATTATTCAAAAACAGTTTACAGAATCCTTTCACATTTGTTAACGAAGTACCACTGATTTCTTTTATATCAATTTGTGCCTTTGTAGTTTTCGTACAACATTTTTCTTTCGATTGTTTGCAAGGTACGTAATTGCCAGACCTAGTTCTTTTGTGTCACATTGATTCTCGCGTATCTGGATAATTCTATTTTGTGCTGCATGTTTATATTAATGAAAAATATTTCATATAAAAAGTCTTTATTATACATTATATTTATTTACAATAATATAACCTTTTTTATAAATTATCGCCTACTCTAAAAGACCTATGTTCGAAAATTTTATATATTTTATGTAATAGTTTCCCTAAAAATAAAATGTCAAATATAACAGAAAACTGAATTTCAATGTATAACTATATTATCTATTTTTCACAATGTAATTATTATTATTATTATTATTATTATTATTATTGTTATTATTATTATTATTATTATTATTATTATTATTATTATTATTATTATTATTATTGTTCTCTTCTTTAAATTAATTATGTATATCCTTTCGCTTGTTATAAATACCGCTGACCAAAGTTGTATTACTGATTCAGCCTTCTTATGATTCTTCCGTTACGCTCAACGTAATAATATATATATATATATATATATATATATATAGAGAGAGATATATAAAGAGTATATATATATATATATATAGTTGTATATATTTATATATCTGTTATATATACATATATATATATATATATATATATATATATATATATATATATATATATATATATATATATATATATATACTAT
>JABUQX010054847.1:0-10000 GCA_015478945.1 Trachelipus rathkii
TATATATATATATATATATTATATATATATTAATTCAATTACTACCTAACCGACACTTTATCCTAACCTAGACTTAAAAAGCCGTAGAGTACGACCTATCTAGACAGATTTGACAACCCCCACCCCCTTTTAAAACTGAAAGGATATCAGAAACTATCAAAACCTCAAAAATCAACACAGCTTACAGGACCAGACCATAACATCACTCAGACAACCTAACCTAGAGAAACTACGTTCTTATGCTCGTGGGGAACAATGACGCTTTACTCGCTTAATATAGCAGTAAATCTTCATGTTTCTTAAGAGTACATGGAATATACTGAAATTAGTGATATATAATAAATAACTCAACATCATCTGAGATAAACACATAAGAACATAATACACATGGAAAACATATACTGATCATTAATAATATATATATATATATATATATTATATATATATATATATTATATATATACATATATATATATATATTATATATATTTATATATATATATATATATATATATATATATATAATATAAATAATTATAATTATTTATTAGTGAAAGTTTACTTTATAAATTTTGAAAGCGTTGAACAGCTTCAAAAAAGTTCACAAATCGATCTTGTGTAATATATTTCTTAAAAAATTGATAATACATTATCTTCATCAGAAAGTAATTCATTAATACTTATCACGGACATACTTATTATTACTACATTCACAGAACAAAGAAGGATTTTAACTAAAAAATCGAACAACATTTTTCATTTTAAATCCAAAAAAAAGTCCACAACACAACCAACATATATATATATTATATATATATATATATATATAATATATATATATATATATTATATATATATAATATATAATATAATATCATATATATTATATATATATATTATAATATATATATATATATATATATATATTATATATATATATATATATATATAATAAAAAATCGAAAAAAAAATTATTCATTTAAAACCAAAAAAGACTCATGCATCTGGCAACATACGTATGTGACTCAAAAGGCAATAAAGTGACTCGTATAGGCGCCTATATAGTGACTCTGTTTGTCGGTACAAATAAACGAACAAAACGGGATCAAATTGTAAATATATATATATATATATATATATATATATATAATATATATATATATATATATATATTATATATATATATATATATATATATATGGATAAATATATATATATTATATATATATATATATATATATATATCTCGAGGGAGGTAAATGGAAAAAACAAAAGAAATGAAATTACATTTTTCATAGCTTATACATAACTCTGAGGGTCCACCGCCTCGCACCGCACCGCATTGCATGCTGAGCTTAGGCCTAACTCCTCTTTAATCATCTTTACTCATCTTTAGTCATCTTTTTTCATCTACAGTCATCTTTATTTCAGGTATCGTCACCATTTACTGTAGCGGTTTCGATGATTTGATATTTGAGGTGCTACATCTTAGAGACATTCGTATTCTCTTCAAACTTGCCACCTCTGAAGAGGGTGGTGTTCACCCCCTATCCAGAGTTTTTGCAGTTTGCTAACAAACCCAAATCGTGATAGGGGCCAAGCCCCTAAATTTGAAATGGTCATATATAGAAGAAATTTGGTGATCGCATAGAAGAGAGTGGATGAAATAGAGTAATGATGCTAAGGTAAGTACCGCCTCATGTGAGTCGGTACGGTGCGGTGCAGTAAAACGTTAGTAAACATTTAATTAACACCCTAATATTGGTGTCCTTATATATGTTTTCCACAACGTAGAATAAGAGTAACATAGTTTCTTAACTCTGAATGGTGTCCGAGAGACCCTCCAAGACGGGGCTGGAGGGGTTCATGCGAAAAAAAATTAAAATAAATTACACGATAAACGCTTTTTTTGCAAAGATGTCTGATGGATGTGTAATACGATGGTTTCAATTCTCTAACAGGCTACGGTGAAGGCGAACGCGAACGCGAAAATGGGAGAGAGCGAGCGAGCGTCCGCAGACGCAATTCGCAGTGAAACCCATGCGTGAGCCCGCAAGCGCTATACTACAGCGTGAAGGCGTTAAATATTTTTATTAAAAAATATCAATTGACTCAGTAGATCAATAAATCAAACTTTAATCATCGCATTTACCACCCCTATCACAGTCATCAATCAGAAACTCATAAACCTATAATATCAACCAGCCACCTGCCTCACTCTCCTCATAAGTGAATAAGTGGAAGCACTAATATTTTTCTCGTACCTCACTCTCCCTCCATAAATGTATAACACGATGATTATATATTTTATCTTATATATTATTATTTGTAAAACTCTTTGTATGTATATATGTACCAACTACTAACTCACAGGAGTCAATAGGGAGCCATTCTCATATATAATCGAGAGCCAATAAACATCAACAAATACCCGCCTCTCTCTCGAGACATCAAGCCCACCTCATTCGAGATCCATTGGATTAAGCGATTTTAAGTCATATTTGTATAAACTTAACGAGCCCAATATCCTAACTTGCACCGAAATTCTCTTTCTCAGTGTGTATGTGCAGCGTAGGGTTTTACATAAGAGAGGAAGATTACTATTCATGTATGATATAAAGCAGTGAATGATCGTGATCATGAGAATGTTTCTCTCTAGAAGAGATGGGGCATGTGATAGTACGAGGTTCACCAACATACGATCAACAAGTCTGAGGTATTATTCGTGTGGAATGTCTTCACTGCTAAAATTTCATTAGCTGATGAGCAATTTGGCTCCCCTTGTAATTGCGAGGGCGACGCAATGCGAAGTGGTAATGCTGAAGTTAGCCACTCTCTCGAAAGAGAAAGTTCTGCATGTTTTTTAGAGCCTATAGAAAAGAGATAGTGAGTTCGCAACGTCCTCGATTGCTAGAGAGCACTAGACGGGTCAAGAGAGTTAGACAAGTAGAGGGAACAGTGTTAATTAAGTCTCTAGCTTTAGACTCCACTCTATCCAATAGAAGGGTGGAGCGGAGCCCCCCCAGATGTGAGAACAGTACTCCAAACAATGGCGAATAAGGCCCTTATATAACTGGAGTAGCTGTGCAGAAGAAAAAAATTTCCCAGAGCAACCTGAAAGGAACTCCAGTTTCTTTGAGGACAACCTAGCAAACGCGTTGTGATATGAGGTTTCCAAATAATTTTTTGTTTATGTTCAGACCAAGAATGTTTATGTTGTCAACTTAGATACCATTTTATCCGTTTTAGTAAGGTTCTACGTACGAGGTTTTAAAAGATAAGTCCTAGTTTTAACTTTTTTTTTTTTAAGTGACTGTACTCGTAGGTTATATTAAAGTCAATACTGTTTATGAATTTTGAATTTCGTATTCACAGTATTTAAAATTTGATCTTTATTATTTTGGCACTTTTACTTTTAAGTTTAGGTTTTAATGTTAAATCAATTTTTATTTACTTTTTTTATTCGTGAATTTGTAAGGGTGCAAGAGAACGTCGGTGTTTTTAACTTTGAGATTTTTTTATATTTTTACATATTTACTGTAAATACGATTTTAGCTTTTTAGCATTAACGATTTTAAATTTAGGTGTTAGTGTGTGAATAATTTTAACCTGATTTCACGTTTGTTTGTTTTTGTTTTTTGTCTGTTTGTTTTGTGGTTGTTGTATGTGCATGCAAGATGACAGATTTTCACAGACGCGGGCTTACTATCGACTTTACTAATATCCGTGGCTTGCAATCTAACTCTGCATCCGTGGAATACCACCTCTCTAACTCTAATCCTAATCTTTTGCTCCTGTCTGAGACCCAGATGGCTAGGAATTCATCCTCTAACTCGTTTAATATGACCAACTACAACTTTTTTCATAATTTCCGTCTAAAGGGTGGAGTATGTGCCTATGTTAACATAAACACTCCTGTAACACGTCTCGAGAATCTCGAATCTCCTAACTTCGATGTTCTGTGGCTTAAAATCTTTCTTCCTTCTACTACAATAATCTTGTGCTTCTGCTACTGTTCTCCTAACAGAACAGATTTTCACGCCTTTTTTGAATACCTTACTACTTCTCACGAGACTGTTATATCTTCTCATCCAAATACTGAGGTCCTCTATTTAGGGGATTTCAATGTACACAACACTGAATGGTTGGGGTCCTCTCATACTGATTTAGGTGGGGAGGAGGCCGAATCATTCAGCATTCATCAACGATCTGGAAGCAACTAATTAAGAACCCACACACATTCCAGATCGAACCTACACACCAAATTCTTGAACACACTTGACCTATGTTTCACCACTAGTCCTTCTCTCTATAAATACACCACCTCTCGCTCCTTATTGGTAAATCTAACCACAACCTTATATCTCTTAATTTTAATGATTTCTCTCCAACCACATCTATCCTATACGTTTTTTCTGGCACTTTGATCCGGCGATTGGGGCCTTGGCGTTTGCTTCTAACGCTAAACTATAATTGTGAATGACTGCTTTTTCTACTGGTGACGCTTCAACTTCTGCGATAAGGTGGGAGCTGTAATCGCTGATGGGATGAGCAGGTTCATTCTTCTTCGACTAAATCTTTCCTCCTCCTCCTAATCCATGGTTCGATCGTGCTTGTTCTCGTGCCATTCAGGGCTAGAGACAGTGCGTACCGGGAGTGGAAAAATTCTCGTTCTCCTATATCTCTTGCTAATTTTCATTCAGCTAGAAAATCGTTGCAGGGATACTCTTTGCCGAGCAAATAGCGGGCTTTCACTCAAACGAAAGTGCGCTAACCTTCCTTGGTTCTCCTACTGACAAAATCTTTCTGGGCCTCTGCCAAAAACATCTCTAACAACTTCTGTAAATCTTGCCTTTCCTCCTCTATTCGCTCTGATGGTTTCTGTTGCTAATTCTCCAACTGAAAAAGGCCAATCCTCTTCGGCCCGCCTATTTCCTCTAATCACCCTGGATCGATTCTGGCATCTCTCCCTGCCTCCTCCTTCTCCTCTCAGGTGTGCTATGTTTGCCTTTGATTACATTCGATCGGGTGCATGGGCCTGCTGAAAATCTACGAATGTCGGAAGGGCGGGTGGCCGCGGACTGGCATTTCCCTCCCCGAGTTTTGAAGGAGTGTGGCTTCCGTGCTATCCGCCCCTCGTTCAACTATATGCTCTATGTCTCAATACTAGCACTTTCCCTCAGTCTTGGAAGCAAGCACATGTCCAACCTTATTGCGCGAAAAAAGAAGCCGCTCTGATCCTTCTAACTACGCCCTATAGCTCTTACTTGTATTCTATCTAAGATCTTTTTGAAACCCTTCTCAACTCTATCTTCTTAGATCATCTGGAATCTCATTCACTTCTTTCGATCGCCAGTACGGCTTCGGCGCTCGAGGTCTCACTGGCGATATACTTTCCTACATTACTGATTTATGGCTTTCCCCGCCTTAGGAACTACGGAGTGGGGGTGAGACTTGCGGTGGCTGCGCTTGACATTCCAAACGCATTTGACCGGTAATGGACGCGTCACTGCTCTCCAAAGCTCCCCTCCTTTCGGGTTTCCTCTTCTCTTGTGCTTAACTCAGTCTAGTTTTCTTTCAATTCGCTCAATATCGGCTGTTGTTGATGGGGCGGTTCTTCTTCTCTTTTCTGTCAATAGTGGTGTTCCTCAGGGTTCCTGTCCTATCTGCGCTACTTTATTCTAACTTTCATTAATGTCTTCTCACCTGCACATCTAACTCTATTAACTTCATATGCGATGACTCGACCCTTCATTCTTCAACTCATTTAATTCTGCTCCCTCTTTACTATCTAGAATTGCATCTCGTCTTAATCTTCCGATTCTATTCTCGCTGATCTGGATAGAATTTTCCTTGTGGGGTCGTCTGAACCTTTTAAAAATTCAATTTCTTTAAAAAACTCAACCTTCTTCAATCCTGCCCTCTCTAAGGAGACTTCTAAAACTTTTTTCCCCCCCTTATTTTCTCTTTCGACGGTTTCTCGTCTCTCCTGTTGACAATCTAAACATCATTTTTCGAACATAAAACAAAAAAAATGTCTTGGAAACCTCACTCACAACACGGTTGCTAGGCGGGCCTCAAAGAAAACTGGGAGTTCTGTTTAGCACTGCGAGACTTTTTTTCCTCTTCTCAGTTGCTCAGCTATACAAGGGAGCCTCATCCCGCCTTGTATGGAGTACCGCTCTCATATCTGGGGGGGCCTCTGGTTTCACCCCGCTTTTGGATGGGGTCGAGTCAGAGGCCAAAAGGCTTATAAACTGTTGCTGTACTTTCGGCAGTTCCCTTGACCTCTATTTGCGGCGGCGATGTTTGGTGCTTTATCTCTTTTCTATAGTACCCCGCAGCGGCAGTGCTCGAGGGAGCTTATCACCCGCGGTACCTCCACCTTTACGTCGCCTCGTTAGAACTAGGGGTGCTGTGTCTGCACCTGAGTTTTGTGTTGATGTAGTTAACTCCAGGCTAGTTCCTGCGGTGCTTCCTTCTTTCCTGCTACATCTGTTCTGTGGAATTCTCCTTCATCTTCTTCAGTTTTTCCTGCTGAATTTAATCTCCCCCACTACGCAAAGCCTGCGTCTGTGCTCATCTGCGTTAATTTGCGTTAGTTTGTTGACTCTGAGGCGTCACACCCCTCCTTGAATAGGGCTCTGCCCGTGAGTGGCTGGTGACAATGTAAAAAAAAAAAAAAAAAAGGTGAGGACGTTAGAACCGTCGAAAAAAATAGGAAGTTAGGAAGGTGTTTTAGTGAAGGAGATTGCGGAAGTTGAATTTTTAATAGTTGAATTTCACAAAGTTGTGACCACCCAATTCGGAAAATCATATCCAGTTCGGCAAGAATAGAATCAGAAAGCTGACAGACGTGAGGCAACTCTATATGCAAACAGGGAGCAGATTTGGAATGAGTGGAATTGGGAGTTGAGTCATCGGCATAACAGAGTGAACAGAGTTAAGAAAGTACAGCTGAGAGATCGTTGAATGAAAAGTAAGAAAAGTTGGAGATAAACAGAACCTTTAGGAACACTTAACAATTAACAGGAAAAGAAGAGGAAGTCTCTCCATCTACACAAAAGACATGGAGTGATCAGATAAACTGAAGGAGAAACTAATATTAAACAAAATCTTCCCTCTCATCACCCTCCCACCCTACCAGATTTCCAACCTGGCTTTAAAAGTAACCACTCAACACCTACACAGCCGCTTACCTCCCTCAACCCAACACATATCAAATGGGTTCAACCAATCCGCCAATCCCATAGATCTCTCCTCACAAGCAAATCGACATAACAAAGGCCTTTGACAACTATCCTCACAATTCATTCTTCATTCAAAAAATCCTTTCAATCCTCCCTAGATAAATAAAACACAAAATAATGGCTTTCTAATTTCTCACTAACCGTTTTGCCAAAGTTCTCCACCAAAAACAACCTTTGCCACTCCATTAAATTACAAAAACGGCGTCCCACAGGGCGCCATTCTCTGCGCTCCATTCCTCTTCAATCTTTTCACAGCAGACACTGTTCCATCCCTAACTACCCCACCAATCCCAAACTTATTCACATACGCAAGATGATATCAGCCATCATTTCCCAACATCCAGACGTAATATAGCAACTCAACTCTTCACTCCCAAGAATACTTACAACAATTAGCCCAAACTTCGGGTTCACTCTCCCAAAAGAACTGACCGCCTCATCCGCTCCTCACAACCCTCCATCCACCTCTCCTAACACTGGACCGCCAACATCTTCCACTTCCCTCATACGTTTCTTTCCTGAACAACATCGCCTCTACGCCTAAACAAAACCCCAAAATATTAGGCACTTACCCTACATCGAACACACACATGACCATTCTTTCTCTCTCCATCGACCAACATACCTCATCAACACCAGACCGCATAAACTAAATACGTAAACCCCTCCGAACTTACCCTTTCCCAACACAACTTCAAGTGACAGGAAACAGCACGCCTTACTCACCTAACTTATAACACTCTCAGAAAAATATAAACTATGCTTCCTCCTCATCGGTTCCCGCACTGTAAATCTAACTCAAAAACCACACACACTTACCAAATGCACAGACAAAACTACCTGCCCTCAGAGATCTATCACTGGACTTGCACTAAAACTCAACCCGCACCATTCCAACATTTACATGATGAGACTTGCATCCTTCCTTCTGCATACGCCCACCTGGAGATGGTGAGACTCAATTCTATCTACAGAAATAAACTCTAAAAATCCAATTCCACCCATGTTACAAATATTCTCCAACCACTCGCCGACACAGACTAAAAAATCCCCACCCTCCTCACCAGCTAAATCTATAATGACAATCTACACACATTATTCCCCCTCCCCGCTCCCAATAGGTGCATGGCTTACACATATCATCACATCTAACACACGTCTACAAACTAGCCCAATACACAATTACTAAACTCCCCCTCCCCAAAAATCGTCCCCTATAGAAGAAAACAACTCGTCCAGAAAGAGGCTAAGTTGACCTCGCTGCCGGAGCAGACTCAGGTCACCACCAAAAGTTTTACGCCATATATAGTAATTCAAACTAGACAAATGTTACCTTCCCCCGAACTGCATACGCAGATTCACATTCCCCTCCCAATTCCCAGGACACACTGGAGGCACACTCTTTCTGGGGTGCCCCGCTTTCCGCGGCACCCCCCGTGCCCGACTTCTCTATATCTTTTCCTTTCGACCTCGGAACCCGCCCAAAGAGCGGTGGCCGGGCTTCCTGGAAGGACCAGTGTGGCCCTCCATTTGAGGTGGGCCAGGACAGAAGTTATATATATATATATATTATATAATTATTATATATATATATATATCTATATATATATATATTATACTATATATATATATTATAGATATATATATATATATTATATATTATATATATATATATACTATATTAATCTATTATACAAAGAATTTAAATTAAATACGTAGATTAGTTAGTAATTCAAAACCTCGCAACATACTACACACAAATTTTTTTCAGTGGTAGCAGAGCCGGTTACTCCGATTACCTTTTTAGTATATGCAGAACGTGACCCCACCATCCACCCCTAGTAAGAGAACACCACAAGAATTAGTTGACGTTTCTATCGAAATGACAGAAGATAAGAAAAATCCTAGGATACGAATACCCGAATTCTCAGGGAAAACAGATGAATATGAAGAATGGCGCACTCGTATTAACGAATGGGAATTGATGGAATCAAGATTTTAGGACTACCCAGGATTAATCGTAAAGAGTAGCCTAAGAGGAGAGGCATGGAGATGTGTATATGCTATAACTCTGGAAACTCTGAAGAGCAACAATGGAATACAAGAAATAGTAAAACAACTCGATAGCAAATACAAAAGAGATAATCGGGTAGAGACAATAAAAAAGGTAATGGAGTACTATGATATACGGAGGAAAAGAAATGAGACGTTGAGAGATTATTTTGAAAGATTTGAGAGGGCCTAGCGCGAAATATTTAAAATTGAAAAGATGGGTAACCAAGATCAGATAAAAGGGTGGTTTGCACCGTCTAGAGCAGAATTGTCAGATACAGAAAGACAAATTGTCATTGGGGCTTGCGTGAAAGAAAACCAAGGATATGAAAATACAAAGAGGGAAACACTACGCATTACAGAAAAAGAAACAAAAGAGAAAGAAGAAATAAATCGAACTGGATGGTACGAAAATGAAGATAAAACTCCAGGTGATAAAACCAATAAGAAAAATAGATTTGGAAAATTTATGAGATGTTTTCATTGTGGATCAATTTATCATATGGCAAGAGAGTGTAAAGAGAAGGTTACAAGCTGCTTTTTCATTGTGGATCAATTTATCATATGGCAAGAGAGTGTAAAGAGAGGGTTACAAGTTGCTGGATTTGCAAGGATAAAGACCATGTGGCGAAAGATTGTCCGAAGAATTGGATAAACATAAAAAAGGGTGAACAAAGAAAAGATGATGATGTTGCATG
>JABUQX010054847.1:15000-20000 GCA_015478945.1 Trachelipus rathkii
CTTGACTAATCTTTTTTCTCCTCAAAATCCATGGTGCGATCGTGCTTGTTCCCTGTCCTTCAGCTAGAGACAATACTTATCGGGTGTGAAAAAATTCTCGTTCTTATCACTCTTGCCAATTTTCATTTAGCTAAAAATCGTTGCAGGGATATCTTCGACGAGCAAAGCGTACTTTCATTAAACGAAAATGCGGCTGACCCTCCTTGGTTTCCTACTGACAAATCTCTCTGGCCTCTTGCCAAAAACATCTCTAAACAAACTTCTGTAAAATCAATCCTTCCTCCTCTTATTCGCTCTGATGAATCTGTTGTTAATACTCCAACTGAAAAGGTCAATCCCATCTCTTTGGCCTCCTATTTTCCTCTAATTTAACCCTGGACGACTCAATCCTTCTCCTCTCAGGTTTCCTATGCCTTTACCTGTCATTTCATTTGATTGGGTGCATGAGATCCTGAGATCTATGAACGTAGGAAGGCGGGTGGCCCCCCCCCCGGGGGAATGGCCCCAAAAATTTCCCTCTCCGACGTTTGAGGAAGTGTGCTTCTGCTTGACCCCAACCCTCATTCAACTAATATTCTCTATGCCTCAATACTATCACTTTCCTCCTCAGTATTGGAAGCGCGCATATGTCCAACCCTATTCCGAAAAATGGATGCTGCTCTCGGATCCTTCTAACTATCGCCCTATAGCTCTCACTTGTATCTTTCTAAGATCTTTGAAACCCTTCTCAACTCTGACTTATCATCTGGAATCTCTTTCCTTCTTTCTGATTACCAGTACGGGCTTTCGGTGCTCGAGGTCTACTGGCGAAATACTTTTATCTTACTGATTATGGTTTTCCGCCCTTAGGAACTACGCGGAGACTTTCCAAAGCCTTTGACCGGGTATGGTACGCGTCACTGCTCTCCAAGCTCCCCTTTCCTTTGGGTTTCCTTCTTCTCTTTTCTTACTTATGTCTAGCTTCTTTCAAATCGCTCCATGTCGGCTGTTGTTGATGGGGCGACTTCTTTCTTCTTTGGTGTTCCTCAGGTTCTGTTTTATCTCCTTATTTATTCCTGCTTTCACCAATGATCTTCTCACCTGCACATCTAATCTATCAACTCATATGTCGATGACTTGACCCTTCATTCTTCAACTCATATCAATTCTGCTCCTATCTTTTACTTCTAGAATTGCCTCTCGTTTTTAAATCTTTCCGATTCTATTCTCGCTGATCTGGTAGAATTTCAGGTTGGTCGTCTCAAAGCTTTGAAATTTAATTCTTAAAAATCCAAACCTACATAATCTCTTCTCTCTAAGACACTTAAATTTTCTATCTCTTTCGACGTCTCTCGTCTCTCCTTTGACAATATAAACATCCCTTGCCTTTAACATAAACAAAAAAATTTTTTGAAAACCTCAAATCACAGTGGTGCTAGGGCGGCCTCAAGAAACTGGGAGTTCTGTTTAGAATTCGAGACTTTTTTTCCTCTTCTCAGTTACTCCACCTAAAAAGGGTCTCATCCCCCTTGTATGGAGTACTCTCTCATATCTGTGGGGGGGCGGGGCTCTGGTTTCATCCGGCTTTTGGATAAGGGTGAGTCAAAGGCCAAAAGACTAATATAGACTGTCCTGTACTTTCTAGCTCACTTGACCTTTATATTTGTCGGAGCGATGTTTGGTGCTTTAAAGGTACTGTAGAGACAATGCTCGAGGGAACTATCCACTCGCGTACCACCACTTTACGAACGCCCTCGTAGCACAAGGGGTGCGTGTCGGCACATGAGTTTGTGTTGATGTTAGTAACTCCACACTGGTTCGCTGCGGTGCTTCTTTCTTTTCTGCACCTTGGTTCTGTGGAATTCTCTTCCATCATCGTGTTTCCTACTTAATTTAATTTCCCTCACTTTTAAAGCCTGCGTCTTGCTAATCTGCGCTAATTTGCGTTAGATGGATTTTGAGGCGTTCAACACCCTCTGAATAGGGCTTTGCCCGTGAGCGGCGGTGACACTGTAAAAAAAAAAAATAAATTGTTCCTAATAAGGAATTCCTTCAAGGCTAGCTGAAAACCACAAGAAATGGCACTCCGACGGTGAACACCAAATTCTAGAAATGCATTAAAATAGCATACAACCGAGAGCTTGCTCGCTTGACAAAAAAAAAAAAAAAAAAAAAAAAAAAAAAAAAAAAAAAGAGAGAGAAGGAGAGAGAGACTATCTGCAAACCCTGGCAACAGCACTGATAGGGGCCGATGGTGGCTTTTCAGCAATAACTACTGAAGATTGAGGATTTGGATATTTAGCTTGAATAAAGTTTCATGCCGAATTGCATTGAATCTCTCACCTTCAAGGAATCACACCAGGGAACCTCATCATAAAAACTGAAGAGACAGTCATCAAGGAGCAAAGATAATTCAAATTTGCAGTCTGTGAAAAGAGGAGATGAGGCTCTACGAAAACATGAGATGCTGCCTACAGAAGAGAATCCTTTCATGCGGTGGCATGAAATTGGCCCAGGTTTTCATTATTATCAGTGGTTGCAAGCAAATATTATCAGCACCTCCTTCATCAGTTGAGAGAGAGAGCGTATTATAGTGTAGGTTAGGTAGGAATATTAAACACCCAAAAAGGAACAGTCTCTCGCCAGATACTAGTGAAGCTTAATGTTTTTGCATCACATTTTGTGAATTTTTGAATTTGAGTATGAATGATATCTATCTTAAAGGAGTATTTTTATTATGTCATGTTTGAGTAATAGCGTTTTTTTATTTTAACTTTTCGGCTGATTAATTGAAGTCTCTTCTTCATTATTTTTATTCTTTATATTGTAGCTAGTTAAAGAATCTTCTTGTAAATTGTAATCATGTTAAAACATAAAAGCTAGTAGTAAACTTTGTTAATACTTACTGAAATGGAAATGAATATTTTTTTAATAAACACAAACATAAAAAAAGTTATTAATATTATTATCTGCAATTATTATTCCTTAAAGCTACTATTTTAATTTATAAAATAAATATACCTGGGCACAACCAATATGAAATATAAATGCTAAGTATTGTTTGTATAGGGAATGCAATCCTTGAGTTGCACATAGCAATGCTACAAATGTTCTATCTTATAATGTGATTTAATTATATTAATTAAAAGTATCGGTATCAGTATCGTATCGGCCACCTTTAAAATAGAGTACGGATCGGTATCGTATCGGCCTCTTTTCTGGTATCGGTACATCCCTAATATATAGTGTGTGTAATTAATAATTATTACTTATATTTTAAACAAGATGAATGCGTCTTGCC
This sequence comes from Trachelipus rathkii, assembly GCA_015478945.1. Taxonomy (NCBI): domain Eukaryota; kingdom Metazoa; phylum Arthropoda; class Malacostraca; order Isopoda; family Trachelipodidae; genus Trachelipus; species Trachelipus rathkii. The sequence goes on from JABUQX010054847.1 coordinate 18,281, forward strand.
TTTTGAAGCATAGTTTGATCACTTGATCAATAATTTTCTGTTGGCTCTTATCAACCTTCAATGGCACTTAACACGGAATGTAAAGTTTTCTTGTCCCTACATTCCTGAGCTTTGTCATTATCCTATTCATGGTGATGAAAGATCGTTCCACAATGGCAGTTGAAATAGGTACACACAATATACATTCAGCAATTTTTTTTTAACATTTCACATCCAATATCAGCTTTTAAAATAAAAGAAGCAACATCTGTACTAGTATCGTTTAACTTATTGTGTGGCAACATGAGTGAAAGATTTAAGATCTGACAAAGTGGCATCAATTTCATTAATTCCAAACAGATGGCAAAGTTCTCTACATTCATTTTCATTCATTTGAACAAACTGTTTGAAGTTTTCAAAATATGCACATAGCTGTATTAATCTTACAGCTTTATCATTAAATCTTTGTTGCATTTCGTTTGCTACTTCTTCTACAAATCCTCTTGCAATTTTTAAACAATTTTTTTTGGTATCAATAAAATTTTCTTGTTTAAATCCTGAAACATAATTCTCAAGGCCTTTAATTTTCATATGCAGTTCATTATCTTCATTTTCAATACCACATAACTTCATGATTGTTTCTAAATGACTAACTGTTCCAGAAATAAGCTGGGGAAGAGATGAGAGTTTAAGAGTTTCTTTTTAGAGAACCCTACTTAAATTTGACAAGGCACTCAGTGTTACATCTAAAATAGCCAAACTCACTATAAAACTTATATTAGTCATTTCTAAAAGAATGTCGCCAGATAAACTTGCTAAATTGGCACCATCCTTGTAAATGTGTTCACATGCCATCAATATTGATTGAAAACATAAAAACACAGCATGTACCGTACGATAATTGCTAAGCCAACGTACGTCTGCAGCTTCTGGAATCTTCAAGGCAGGCTCTTCTAGTGATTTTTGAATTTCATGTAAAATCTATTCTCTTTTAGGAGAACAATGAAAAAGCTTGTAGATATATTTAACAACACGTAAAGCCCTCTTAATCATTGGAAACATTTTTCTGGAATTAGCGACGGCAAGCGATAAAACGTGGGCTCTACAATGAATATAGGGAATTTCACATTGTTTCATTTCCGAAATCCTTCCGCGCACCCCTTTATACTACCACTGAAATTCGCAGAACCGTCAAAAGAACATGATACTAATTTCTCGAAGTTTTCGTTTTTCTAAAGCATCAGTCATAGCCAAAAATATTGACTCGCCGTCATTTTTTTTTCTAATTCAACCATACATAAAACCTTTCTCTTACTTCATAAACTGGAGCTGGGACTACATAGCGAACTAACAGTGACAATTCACTTTGATTATTTATGTTCGTGGATTCATCTGCCATTACAGAGTAATATCTACCACTAAGTAAATATTCATCTTGTTTGTTCAAGACTTCACCAATAGACAGCAATAACTCTGAAGCGGTTAAATTACTAATGTATGTCGATCTCTCACCTTGGGCTTTAATCAGTCCTCAAAAGGTTTGTTGTTTTTTACTAAAATCCTACGAACTATTGCTTCATATTTGGTGGTATGAGGTATTTCTTCTTTAGCTAAAAAAAATATGCGCTTCTAACTAACGCTGAAAAAGCTTCTCTGTTAACATTTTTCTCACTTTCACTCTGTTGAATCAATAGTGTTTGGACAGGAACCCTAAAGCCCTGCAATCTAGCATTTTCCATTG
>JABUQX010054848.1:0-37637 GCA_015478945.1 Trachelipus rathkii
ATATATATCTATAATATATATATTATATATATATATATATATATATATTATATATATATTATAATTAATAATATAATATAATATATATAATATATATAATATATTATATATATATATATATATATATTAATTAATTATATATATTAATATATATATATTAATATATTAATATATATTAATATATTATATATATTTAATTAATATAATAATATATATATAGTATATTAATATTATATATATTTAATTAATATATATATATATAATAATATATATCTATAATATATATACTATAATATATATATATATCTTATATAATATTATATAATAATATGTATATAATATATAAATATGAATATTATATATATATATATTTATATAATATTAATTAAATATATTAAATTTATCTATATATATATTAAAATGTATATATATATATATATATATATATATATATAATATATATTATATATAATACTTATAGCAATAATAATATCATATATTATATATAATATATATAATATATAATATTATTAATATATTAATATTATATTATATATATATATAATATATTATAAATATAATATTAATATATATAATATATATATATACTTATATTAATAAAAAATCGAACTCATTAATTAAAGTATTCGCGTTTTAAAATAATATTAAGTAAAAGTCTTATTTGTGTATATTTCACCAAAAAATATTTAACGTGATTAGAGTTTTGACCTTTGCATACTATACAAAATAAGTGGTCTAAAATTTTAATAAAATTTCATATACATAAATACAAATGTAATTATGAAATTTTCTTATGCGGCATATTTCATTGTGACTCTTCGATAGTAAAAGGTAATTCATGTCAAAGTGCGGTGCAAAAATCCTATATATTATATATAAACTATATTTCGGGGTTGGCTTCCTTTCATATAGATCTAAACGCTGGGGAAACATAGTGTTACAGCGTCCCCAGAAAATAATTAGCAATAAACAAGTCAGCTATAATCTCATCTCGAATCTCGCGAAATAAAGACGGGGATCGAATACACAATATTTTGTCCTTTTTTATTATTGTGCTATGTGTTCATGAGCGTAATACATGCGCTTCTCCATAATCACCTCGAGGTATATTCTCTTTTAGTGTCAGGTTCAATGAAGTTTTTTCTCACCACTCGCACCTCTCTCTACGTTAGATTTTTCTGATGAAATTTTGTGACGTTTTTAGGATAATACTGCTACGATATGGTGTTTCAATCTAACTAAGAAAAATATCCTCAGAGAAATATATGCGGAGAGGTAGTGTGTGATAGCTATGCAATCCCGCAGCATCCGGTGTATGGTTTTTCGGCGAAGTTATTTTTCGATTCGAAAGGTAGAATGGTAGTTGCCGCAGAAAGTGATTTTAAGTGTTCGAGTGTTTTATTCATTCTCTGGTTTGACATTGCCATATAAACTTCACCCAATCGACTCTTTTTTCATTTGCAGGAAGCAGTCTATCTTGGCTCGACTCTATAATATAATTCATCATAATATCATCGACGATTTTTGGGATATCAAAGAAACATCTGCCTCATATGCGAGTGAGGCGTTATATGATACATGATATATAGTATATAGGCGTGCGATAGATATGAAATATTGATATTGTGTACACTTTTCGGTGTTTCTTGAACAACATCACGCTCTTCTCTTTACAGCCAAATTCGGTAAGAGGAGGAGGTTTTCGAAAGTAGGGTGGAGGGAAGAGGATTTAGGAGAGGGTGGAAGAGGAGAAACGACTTTGGGAATGTGAATTAAATCTTTTATGTCCTGAATATCTTTATCTAAATTTTCATAATCGGGGTTCGTTAAGGACACAGAAAGGGGATCGCAATGGGGGTTCGTCGCTTGAGCACCAGCGTCGGTGTCGGGGCGTTTACGGCTAACCGTTTCCTTTTCGGAGTATCCGCTCTCTCTCGTTGGCTGCGAAGTTGTACCGCCCACGAAATTAGTTTCTCCAGAAGACTGGGGTTCGTCTTCTTCTTTTATTACTAATCGCGACTCCGATAGGCAATCGTCCGATTCATAATTTGGTGGAGCGCCGTCTAACACCGGAGTGAGTCGACCAACGTTCGATTCGTTCGTTCGCCCAGTTGTATCGACGGCGGCCGTGACTCTCGAATCTTGCAAAAGATCATCTATATTGAAACTATCGTTATTCTTTTCAGGAGTCGACAAACTATCTTGCGTCCCTACGGCGTTTATGTTCTTACTCGAAGTAAAAAATGTCACGTATTTGTATGTGAGTAGTGACCTCTCTGGTTTCTTTGTGCGCATTCTAGGTTAATACTTTGGCGTATTCTCACCTGGTGTGAAGAATAGTCGCCCTCTCGTGACTGATAGTGTTTTTCGGAACGCATTATGTTGAGTTTTATTCTCATCTCGTTAAATAAAATAAGAACTCGGTAATGGTTGCTGCTGCTGCTGTGTACATTCCGAAACAAAATATATCGTGTGCAGGCTGCTGTGAGTTGATTGAGTTAGTTGGTAAGTTATCTATAAAGTGTTTATCTACGGTGTCAGGGTTTGAATAGAATTATAAGTTTCTAATCTCTAGACTCTGTTGAGAGGGATAATTTAGATCTATCCTAAGTGTTGCTGTACCTTCTTGTGAGATTAAAATAGGATCAACTGGTTGACTTATATGTTTGATTGTACTGGTTGTATTTCACGGATAACAATAAAGACTCACGTTTGTAGTGAACTGTGATGCAACTTGGCTATGCAGATTATAATTTATTTGTAAAAAATTGCAACTAGCAACGAGCGTTTTGCTCGTTATAGTTTGCTCGTTATTTATTTGTTGTTGTTGTTGTTGATGCTGCTGTTTCTTAGTATGTTCTTGAATAAAATTCGCTCCCGAATTAAACAACCTATGGTCTTCTAAGGTATTTAAATTTTCAATCGGCTGGGATTCGTAGTTGAAATTTGGGTCCCGCGGCCAAGGCCTTTTAAAACCTTCGTTTTCATCGAGATGTCGCGTACGCATTCCCAAATCTGAAAAGTGAAAATTCAATGTATTATTTTTTTAAAAAAATGCGTGATTTATTTAAAATAAAAAGGGTAATTATCGAGATTATAATAGGTTATCAGAAAACGAGTTTGGTAGATATACACTCACCACATCTAACGGGGTTAGCCATACACTTCTCGACCGCTCCCCTGACCAAAACGAATTGATTGTGATTCCTACTCGTCGTACTTATTTGATCACGATTACGATAGTATTCTTGTTGTTGCTGCATACGTGTTTCGTCGAACAAACCCGAGAAAGCGGAGTGTTTTTTAGGCACTTCCCGTGGAAAACGATGTAAATCTGGATCGAAAATTGTATTATTCTTCACAATATCGCTTACTAAATATTTCGAAAAACTCTCTGATTTTTCACCAAAAGGGACTCGATATCCTTATTCAGGTTATTCTACAAATTCAATCATGAGTCTGAAATATTTGTTTATATATATTTAATCTTAATATATATTTTATTTATTATATATTTAATTAATTCTTATTATTAATATTATTATTATTATTATTATTATTATTATTATTATTATTATTAATTATTATTATATTATTATTATTATTATTATTATTATTATTATTATTATTATTTATATATAGTATATATATATATATAAATTAATAATATATATATATATATATATAAATTATTAATTTATTTATATAATATATAAATTATATTTATTATTTAATTTATTTATTATTAAAATATGATCTTAGTTATTATTATTATTATATTAATTATTATATATTAATTAATTATTAATATTCATTATTTATATATTATTATTAAATTATTAATTATATTCATATTACTTAAATTATATCTAATATTATGCGTGAGGTAGATAATAATTTACGTTGTTATGATCATATATGCTCAATATAAAATAACACAAATATATCTATAATTTTTTAAATAGATATTAAGTTTATATAGTTAACTGTTAGTTTTGTTAATATTATTTCATCTTTATTTATATATATCATATTTCTCGAATCTTTATTAATAAAAACTTACATCTCAGCCAATTAGTATATAGTCTTTTCGCTTATCTTTCTGAAAAGATCTAGTCTACTTAGCTATAACTTATATTAGATTTCCTCGTCATTTTGTTTCTGAGATCATAATACTTAGCGCCAAGCTACCTTCGGAACAAAACATTTATTTTAAACTCTAATAATAATAAAAATAAAATAATAATAATAATAATAGAACTAATAATAATAATTAATAATAATAATGAGTGCCAATAAGTGAACTCCGCACCAGTGATGGTGTTCATACTCACGTAAATCTCTTGACTAAAAGTATATTACTGAGTGAGCGAGTAGAGAAGTTTAATATTAATCATGGACGGCGGTTGGACAGATAAAAAGTAAAGTATACCACAACAAAACACTAAACCTTTAAACCTTCAAGTGTCAACTTACTAGCTTTGACTTTGATCGTATACAGTTAAATAAAGTGAAAATTAAATAGAAATTATTATTAAACATTATTAATATTATTTCATAAATTAAAAAAGTAATAATATAATTAAATATATATATCATTATCGGATTGTTGAAATATAAGAAGAAAATAATGAAATTCGAGTCCCGACATCTAACTCACTAGTTTGATAAAGATAAGAAGAAGATGATTCCCTTATTTCTCTTATTATCTTGAAAATGGAATCAGTGCCAAATCGGCACGGAATTATTTATTATAAGTGAGGGAGGACACTGTGGCATAAATAATTCCACACTTTTTTTCTTCTAAAACTTTTTGGTTAATAGGTGTAGTAATGATCTTTATATCCTATTATTTATCTCGTTTTGAGTGATCGAATACATTATACTATTAGTGCCGAGTTTTATTTGAGAGATATTTATTTTAAAAACTACGCTGTGATTTTTATATATAGTGAGATATGATACCACCATTCATTCAGAATAGCTACTAGTTGATATTTTCTTTTACGATTCGTATTCATATTATCCACCTAATATATATATCTCACTCAAACTTGATGGATAGAAGGAGGTGAAGGGAATATTATTAGATCACAGTCTTCAAAAATATTATAAATCAATCTCAAAATATCATATTTATTTGATTTCTCACGATATTTATTCAACTCAATAATTATTCAGATTTTAATTTAAAATATTTAATATTTTTATTAGAGTACTCCGAAACATGTGAGAGTGCCTCGATAATACTTACGGTCGCACACATAAGAATCAAACACACTCACTCGCCCGTCACTGAAAATGTTTGGATATATTTAATATCTCGAGTACTCAAAATTTCTTCGATCAGGGTATTATTGAAAGGAGCATATTTCTTAAAATGCTCGAACACTGATTTGAGATATATTTTAATAACAATAAATATAAACTAAATAATTTCGAACTATAATAAATAAGATATTATTGTAATTACTATTATAATTATTTCCTTCTGCACATAAATCGAGAGAGAAGTAACTGAATAATTATTTATTCGAAAAGTACCGTGAGTTCTATAGTAATATTACACATGAGATAATAATAACAGTCAGAGGTTTGTTATCGCAGAGTAGCGAGACTTGAAAGCTTGCAAAATAAATACTTGCGTATGCAAAATATGAGTTTCCCCCGCAATATATTTAGTGAGAGTGCCAAAACACTTATCAATATTTTATCAGGCACATCACGCATCACTAATAATTTTACCTAATCCGCAATTGTTTTAGAGGTACTTGAGTGTTAAATGCATATTCTCAAAATGACCACTGTAATTTGGGTAAAGAAAAGTATAATAACACCGCCGACCACCTCCCACCAACCTCTCGAACCGCCGCCTATCGCAACACTACTAATCTTTTAGCTGTGTCACACACCTTTCTAATCACATCTCATGCTCGTGATTCCATACGATACGTATCTATGGAGTGTGAACGCTTGCTGTGCGTTTTCAGTGAGTCTTCTTATGAATTTATAGTGTGTGTAATCTGCAATTCGCTCATCATAGTATTCGCACTGAATCTACGTCCGATCAGGGACATGCTAAATACCGATAATGATTACTGATGTACAATGTACAGAGACATAAAAGTAGATTAAGGAATAGCACACATCTCGTATTCAAAGCGCATCTTTTAAAAAAGTTGTTACGCGATTAGATATTTTGACCTAATTTCGTATTGAACATAACTAAATGAAGACTATATTTTAATTAATTAAACGAATTTCGAGGATTGTCACGTTTTCATTTGCTTGATAAGGAAGAGATCAAATCGCATATAATCATTCTTCGTCTTAATAATAATTATTGAAACAGTAAGTAAAAACTCTAATTGTATAAAAAAATATTTTTGAATGTTATTATATTAATATATAACGATTTAATTAGTATAGTAGTTTATAAATTATTATATTTCTTAACATAATTAATTTTATATATATATATAATTTATTCAATATTTTAATATATGAAGAATATATATATATATATGGTTAATCGTTTTGGCTGATTATTATTTCTGAATGTTTATAATTAATATATATATAAATTAATATTATAATAATATTATTATAATTTAATACTAATGAATTATATATATTCTAGTAATTATAATATATATAATGATAATTAATATATTATATAATATATATAATATAATATAATATAAATAATTTAAAATATAAATTAAATAATAATTAATAATTAATAGATAATTAATATTAATAATATATAATATATAATGAGTATATAAATAAATTAATGATAATAATAATATTAATAAATATTAAAGATTAATAATATAATAATAATAATTAAATTAAAAATATAATATTAATTATTAATTAAATAATAATTATAATAATATACCTATAAATTATAATTAATAATATATATGAATAATAAATATATTGAATATATAATAATATATTATCCGAAAGAAAAATGGGAGTGAATAATATAAAAATAAATATTATAATTCTGTATACCATCAAAGGGAAGTTTCTTGCGAGGTAAAAATGCAAAATAAAAAATATATATTAATCTATAGGACATTCGAGTGCATAGCCCCGAGTAATAGAGTTAAGTCGTGTCCGTAACGAAAGTAATAGAATCGAAACTCTTGCGGTGTCGCCTATCAGATACTCGTCGAATCAGTATTTTGATAAGCACCTTCGGTATCGAAAAATTAAATAGAGAGTGCAGCTGTTTTAGGGTGTTTATAACAACGTATCCTATTTATATTTTTCACTCACACTACTGGAGGGTGGAAGGATGTGCCGGGCCATCAATAAGGAACACTATACTGAGTGAAAAGATTAAACGTCAACAATTCATCATTAATGGAGTCCCCCCACTCTGCACTGAATCGTGCACGACAATATACGATACATCATTTTTATAATATTTTTGGGAAGGAGATGGATAATAAAAATAATAATAATATAATAAATAAAATTAATTTTTTTGTCGCTTAATTTACTTTAAGATGGAAAATCAAATAAAAATAATATTAGGAGTGAATCTAAAGGACTTCGCGTAGCCCCGTAAAGTTAAGCGTGTCGTAAGGAAATAATAGATCGAACCTCGGTCGCTTTTCTTGATCCCTCGATCAGTTTTCGAAGTGGCTTCGGACATCGAAAAACTAAGCAGCTGTAGGGTGCTTAGACAACCCTCGTTACTTTCCGGGGTGTCGGGACTTCTAAGGAACACTTTGAAAATTAACTTAAAAAATCTCAAGGGTCGGGATCTGGAAAAAATAAATTTTTCATTCCTTAAGGGAGTTTTCTTCGAGGTAAACCTACGTTCTACGCGTTAAATTAATCACTCCTTTACGTAACATAGAGAAGGAGTATGCGATTAAAAATGAACACGATTTTTTTTAAGCATTTTATTTATTTAAATATAATATAAAAAAGAGAACAAAGATAAATACGCTCGCCTAAAGAAAAAAATTTAAAAAAAGAGAATAAGTAGAACGCATTTTTTATTCTAAGAGCGATGCGATAAAGCTTTCTTCTTTAATTTCTTTAATTTCGTCTTCTCCTTCATTTTTTTAATTTTTTCTTTTAACCTCTTCATTTGTTGACTCGCCGCATCGCCAAAACTTTTTTCGTCGTAATCGATCAAAGTTTCTTTCACGCTCTTTAGTCTTGCCGCGATTTCGTCGTTGCGCGCATTTATCTGTCCATTTCTGGTTTCGAGGCGGTCGAGGTTGTCCTGAATTTTAGCGTATCGGTCGTCGACTTCCTTAAGGCCGTTCCTAATAATTAACTCTATTATGACTGCCTGTTTTTTAAGATCCTCGATGCGTTCGAAACACCTTTCCGAGGCCCGCGACAATATCGAAGTATCGCATTCTGGATCCATCCGACGAAGGTAAGTAAAGCGAATAAATCGTAATCTTAGTTCTCAGTACACGATACGCCGCCGAAGATCGATAAATCATATATATATTATTTAATATAATAATTATAATATATTATAATACTTTAATAATCTATATATTCATTAATTTTTCTAAAATAACATTTACATAAAATAAATTCAAAATTTCATCTATTAGAAACTTCTCCTAAATATTATTTTATCGCGGTTTTCTTAAGGGATGATAGATTTTTCGCACGAGAGATGAAATGTTAATTTTATTATATTGTGCACCTCACTCGTATTTTATGTGCGCCAAGATCCCCGGATTATTCTATAGCGTCATCGACTCTTCGATATTAGATCTCTCTCGAATCCAGAGTATTTATGAGACACATGAGCTATCATAAGTGTTTCATCGCTCAGAATTTTTATTTATTAATTTTTAAATCTGGCTAACACTCACAATATACCCGAGTGTTTCAACTTGAGTGCCGAATTGTGCAGTCGAAGGAATTTCTTCGTTTAAATATAACACTCAGCACATAACACTCATTTATGATATTTTTCATCGATACATAGTTTTTAAAGATTAATATTATAATATACGTATCATAAGCACGTGAGTGAAGCCGAATATTCATAATAATCAAATCGACGAGCGGTACGAGGTCAGAAAGGCATCTGATCGTATTTCACACTCGATGGTATGTGGCGACAGTGAGATCGGTAACAGACAGTTTTAGAGACCGTCCGTATTATCGTGCTCACTTTCGAGTGATTTAATTTATCTATCGTGCAGCTGACGGTTCCAAAAATTTATAAATAACCAATTATTTACTCTTTATCGAATTTTTTATCCCGAACCCGGATTCTCCCAGAAGTGGGCCTATAGAGCACACGTGCAATTCACAGCGAACTCATATTCGAGCGCTTCGTGTTTATCAGTAATACAAACTCATCGTTTATATTACACTTCGCGTGAACACATTTTTAAAAGCAGTCTCGACGAATAATTTCATACAAATAATTCCGGAATAACAATCGTAATACGAGAATAAATTCGTCTTATCGAGCGTCGAATCTAGATTTTAGTGTGATATACATTACGAGTGAGAGTAAAACTTTTCCTGTGAAATAATGAGTATTTATATTTTTATTATAAGTAAATAAGACTTTATATTATACATACACTTTTCCGAATTTCGACGCATTACACTCTCGGAATAAAATACCTTATATTTAGTAGTGAGTGTCCACAAGTAATGTTCGCCGAAAGAGAGTCTTATATAAATATATTAATCCAGTGCATTAATTTTACATTATATTAAAACATCTAGCGCCATGGTGTAGAATTTCGGATACATATAACTAATAAATATATTTTAATATTGCACAGGCGGCTAAATATATTATATACATTCGTATACTAAAAACTATATGAGATAGGGAAATTCCCTTTCGAGGTATAACCTAAAATAGTATATACAGACACTGGCTTTACTCTTCGTGTACTAGAGTAGAAAAAATTTCCGATTTGAGCAGTGATTTGAAGAGGCTATTCACACTAGAGAATTTATAATTCTCGTATTTCTGAAATCCTTTTAAACCTCACACACTTCAAGTATTCACATCCTCCACAAGTTATCTATCGTGAAGTAAGACCCTCCAAATTTTTTTGTGCCCCAGATCTATTTTTTGGGGAGTCAGGATTTCGTTTTTTTCTTTTAGGGGATTCGAAGAAAAGTTCAAATAAGAAATAAGTTAATTAATATGATATATTAGCATTTTTAAGCGATGAAAGTAAAATATAATAGAAAACAAAAATATGAAAGAATACTATTTTATTTTTATTTAAATTTAAATTTCCAGAAACATACTTCAATACAGTCTACAATATAATATAGAAATTTATATATAAAATAATTATGTAATAAAGTTTCACATTTAAAAAATATAAACAATTATCGACGATATCTATCTAATTATATTAAACTAAAGTATTGAGTAATTAATTATATTTTGAAACGGAGTGTATTAAATAAATTTTTACTATATAAGAAAAATAATGTTTTAATACAGTGAATATAAACTAAATATATAAATAATAATAATATCATATTATTATTTTAGTTCTTATTATTGAGTGCAAAAATAAGTTTACATTCGCCTCATTTATCGATAAACTATTAAGAACTCGGATACTCAGTGAGACGTGAGACTTTTGAAAAATAAACGAGTAAGATCCACTTTTCAGAATACATAAATAAAGTACCTGAGGTAAAAACGCACAGAGACGGAGATTCATACGCCGTCAACGACGAGGCTAACAAGATGAACTGGGTTTGAGATCGATACAATAAAATTCGAAAAGTTGAGACGGAGTATGGAGTGAGGAAAAATAAAATATTAGTATCCGCAGCTCTTCTTTCAATAGAGAATATTCGGTCAAACTACATAAAATGTTTAGCGGATGATATTATTGAATAAAACGTAATCGAGAGTTAGTCTGCATAATGGGAGGGAGTGAAATTTTGAGTGACCATGACGAATCGAGAATAACATGTTATTGATTGCAATAATACCTCTTGATAAGTATCAGTGCTCTGTTATCAATATAACTATATTATAATAGTGGTGTAATAAACGCGAATCGTTCATACACTCAAATTGTAGAGTTGCGATGATAGGAAATACATTATATATAAAAAAAATACAACAAATAGTAGTTCTGCAGAAAATGTAAGAGAAACGAAAGAATAAGAGATAAGATTGGAGTGAAGGCTAAGAAATTCAAAAGTGAGAGAGAAAAAATGGTTATTCAGTTCTAATTATAAAAAACGTTTATGCCAGTGAGATTTAATAGGGTAAATAAAAAATTTTTAATCTAACAAAAAAATATTTACTATATAAATAGTGTAAGACAGCGTGTAGACATAACGATCACTCTCTCTTTAACCAACTCGGTTTTCGAGCTCGTCCTTTCGATCGTCTGTCGCAAGTCTCGTGCTCGTGTGTAGATGTAATATATTAGGCAGTGACGGGCAGGCTAATGTACAAAATTATATCGGTGAGCGGATGTTAAGGACTATATCGGCATATACGTGCGGACGACGCGATCGCTCGAGTTGTAGCAGTGAGTATCGCTTTAATATTGTTGTATGCGAGTATTAAATGGTACAAAATCCACAATCGATATTTAAACTTTCAGCAGTGGATCGGCTGGGGATCGTTATTCTCGGGGTGTTTTAAATTAATAGTAAACGATAATGAAGAAAGATAGAATTAAATCGAATAAATGAATTATAATATAAAAAATAAAATAATATTTGGCCAGAATATTAATTTATTTAAGTAGGAGAATATTTAAAAGTTTGATATCAAATATTATACAGTATTATATTATAACATTTATAAATCTTAATTAAATTAATTAATAATAAATACACTAATCAAAGCAAATTAAGGAATGATATCTGACGATTAATATATAATATATTAATACTGAACGCATCGTTACATCAGTGACATCACACCCCCGCCTAAGATTTATTTTCATAAATTTAAATTATTAAATACAATGTTCATAAAAGACAAAATTATAATTACGCACGGAAATCATTATTGACAAGATCATTATCTATAGTCGTTACAGACTTACTTATTATAATATTGTCGAATATGCACGGTTCACTTCAGAAACTCTTTTATTCCGAGCGTCCACCTCAGTGTCGCGTCACCATGTCGAGCAAACTCATCACTCTTTCCACTCTTCCACACTCGTTATGCACATAGTTATATTTGGATCGAGTGTGTAATGACGACGAAGATCGGAGCAGAAGATAGATAATTGTAAAAGCGATATCAACCAGATAAATATGTCGATATAATAATATCGTAGCAGAGAATATCGAGGTGATAAGTATATTAGACGCGGATGGAGGAAATAAAAACAAAAAACACGTAAATATAATAAATAATAATAAATAGAAACTTTGGAGTAAATACGTTATGTCCAATGAGAACACAATGTAAAAATGGAGATTTTTAAGTATACAATAAATAACAAAAAAATAAGTTTATAATTATAATTATGGAATAATGAAAATGAGGAAAAAGTAGAAAAATAGTAATCCAAGTACGTCCGCCTCCGCCAATTCTTCCCGCCACGGAATAAAAGAAAAATAGTGAAGATATCAATAATAATAACCTACGAAAAAGATAATTCAATCAGTAAATTTAAAATTATGTATGAGGGTATGCTGAACGCGAAGGAAGAGATATATATCACTTATTCGACATAAATATAAAATAGGAGTTTAGATACAACAATATACAAATATTTATGATACTCCACCGCAAAAGTATTTTATGTATGACTCTAAAAAGTTAGATATATAATGAATTTAGGAAAGTCGGGTTCGTCCAATTCCCTCCCACGGTGAAAAGAGTTGCTCCTTTGTATACGTATCTGTTATACACTTACGAGAAATATATATAAGGCTGAAAAATAGGACAAGAAAACAGAATATACGAAATAAAATACGTGCAAATTTTATGATAAGATCGTATAATTCGCCCTCAGTCTGAGGTTAAATATATTATATAAGAGGGACCCCCAAAAAAATTTTGTGAAATAAAGTAGGCCCACCTTGAGAGTAAATAACCCGCCCCCCCTTCTCCTAATTCTAGCCACGAACGCCCCCTATTCGCCGGCTACGAGGGAGAGATTATGAGGATTTTAAACACGTTCCGCGCGATCGAACTTCGCCGGGAGAAATACATGCTCGTGAAGCGAAGCAACAGCTTAAAATTTACCGAGGCTCTTATAAAGAAATGCCTCGTCATAATCAAGGGGTGTCGAAAAATCGACGACAAAATCCGTCAAAAAAATTTAACGATAACCGCTCTCACGATTTTTCAACTCAAGATATGCAGAAACCAGAGCACGTTCAAACGAATTCGAATTCCCAACGTACAATTGGACTGGTGCATTCAAGCGGCGATTCTCAAATTAAACGAATTCGACGCCATTAACATCACGGACATGAATTTCGATACGAAATTTTGTCATTTCGTCATTAGTTTGGGCGACCGAGTGCTACTGTCGAAACTGAACAACGTCAACAACGCCAAATTCTTGATTCATAAGTTCACGAGCGAGGTGGGCTTCGATCCGCGACAAACGCACAGAGCCATCGGGCTGTACAACGTAGTTAAGAAGAACAACATTTTAGATCAAAAGACTCCCAAAAATTTGGCTCTAGCTGTTTTGTGCTTCATCGATCCCCGCATCAAAGATCGAGCCAAGAAATTTTGTAATTTAACGACGATCAACAGTATCTGCTCCCACATTCGCAACTACCTCGATTGCATCGGCTCCTACAACAATTATTTCTTGCACGACGACGATCAGAAAAAGACGACGGCGACGACGACCTCGAGTCAGCAGCAGCAGCAGCAGCAGCAGCAGTCCCGTCGCGCGATGCGAGATAAATATCTTTTGCTGAAATTGGGTTTGCAAAGAGCGGCGTTTGAAAACGTTTACGACATCACATGCTTCACGAACCTCGACCAACTGATACACGAGGCGAAAATAATAGAAAAAAATCACTACTTGAGGAGGAAGGCTTTTAAAAACAACCCCAAACTCAAAGTTTTATTCGATCCCCTCGATTACAAATTTTTGCCGAGTCGCGTTCTCCTTCCCGATTTTTCGAGGCCGAAAAAAAATTCGCGCTGCACCTACCGCCGCGGCAATAAGAGCTCCGAGGAGATTACGTACGAAATTTGAACGATTTTTTCACTCTAGAATTTATTTTTTTTTATTAAAGGTTTCTAGATCCGAACTGAAAAGCAGTGTTATAATAATATATAATTATCCTAATATATGTAATTTTCACTCCCTCGAGTTTTTACTATATTATCGTGAGTGTTAAATTTCTATTTTTAATATTTATTATATATTCGTTGTGCTTAATTAGTCTTTAGTGCTTCACAGCTAGAAGAAATTAATTACAAATACTGTATATTTCAGTAATTACTATTAGTGACCTTATTTGTGGGTCCGTGAATATAATTTATAATATCAGTTAGCGAGAGTGATATGTGAGTGTTATCTTCGTTCGTACGTCATATCGTACGAAGTGCGAGTCTCAATCATGCGAGGCAGTCGGCTTGAGCGGTGGTGGTAGTTGTGATGGTGGTTTATCTATTATTGTGGTGTTATTGTAATATAAGTGTACTCGTAATTTATTTGATTCATTATTATTAATTTATTATTAATCTATTATTATTTTATTATTATTATTATTTTATTATTATTATTATTATTAAATTTTTATTTATTATTATTATTTATTGATAAACTTTATAATTAGCTAATTTATCTCTCATTTCGCCAGATTTTTATTATTATTATAATTTCTCAGTGTAATAATTTTATGAATAATGCGCCCACGCTCGTAAATTATTCAATATCGTATTTGATTTCATTTATTTTTGAATTTTATTTTTATTAAACACTTGCTAATACTTTGTTAATATATATTATTAGTATAGTGTGCTATCAATCGGACTCCTTTCTTCGCTAATTTATCCTGCTGTTAATTAAATATTATAACTTCTTCCCAAAGAAGAATTATTTTTTATCTCATATCTTTTTATATAATAGAACTGCAAATTATTTATTATTATATGACTTTTACTTTATTTCATTACTCCGTGTGACAGTGCATAAATAAAATTCTCGGAGTGTCTGTACATTGAATCGAATAATTATATTACTCCTGTGTGTGAGATTCACTCTGCATACTGTGAGTAATTTTTATATATTAATATTATTCTGTATTTGAAATTTCCTTTTAGTAGTTAATGTATTTCGAAAATTGAAAAGAGTGTAGTGTATTTAATTATTTTTATAATCAAAACTCTACGTCCTTATAGATATTTTAAAAGGTTATTAGTTCTGCTGTGTTTCTAGAATCTTTTTATTATTTTTTATTATTTCTTATCTTTTTTCGTCATAACTGAAAGAAAATAATCGTTCATATTGCGTATGCGTGATGCTATAGATTACTCTAAACGTAACGTAATGATAATCTATTTATATATATAAATTTAGGCGATGAGATACTCTTCGTATATCTTCACATCCTGAGAGTGTGATAATATGATTCGAACGTCGTGAATTTATATTCATGTTATATAAGCTCGGTGAATTCGACTGCTTATGCGCTAACTCGCCTATTATTGATCTCACGGTTGAGAACGCCGCACGCAAAGTGTCATACAGAAGTTTGTGTATAACACACGGAGTGTACGAAAGACGAGGGACTCCATCTGAAACCAGCAAAAAGAGGTATATACGAAAAATAAAAGAGCTATATATATCGCAAAAAGGTAAAATAAAAAGCGCTACCAAATTTCCCGAGTATTACAGCGATAGTTATGTATTTTTTGCGCTTGAGTGTTCTATTAGTAGTTAATACGGTCGGAAGAAAGGTCTCATGCCGAAGAAAATATTATCCCAAGAACAGTGAATATAATTCTTCGGGGCAGAAGAGAATTGTGCTAGAGAAAATGCTTTTCTTGTGATATCGATAATGTTTACGTATATACTTTCGACAACACTCTCTCTCACCATCCAATATTCCTTCCCTGACTTTCCTTATTCATTTTACACGTTGTTTCCTACTCTTAATATAGGTATGGAATAGGTGAAATCAAAGAACCAGTATATTAAAGCGAGTTTATTCGGATATTTTAGAGAAACAACAACCTGCACTGAAAAAATAATCAAAGGGAGTGCTGGTGGTTCTAAGTGCGGTGTGAACTGCAAAGATTTATCGATATAAGAGTATCTGGAATTAGAGGTAAATAACTCTTCTCTCCTAAAGAAATAGAGTGGGAGAAAAGAATATAGCAAAGTGGTCAGCGGTAGTTAGATAGTAAGACAGGTTTTTGGTCCGTGTGTACTATCCGTTTCGTCAGAGATCCGGGGTGGAGACTTTGCATTACATTATCAAAAGAACGCGAATCCTTTCCTTCTTACGTGCGCTTAGACTACTCTATACCCCTCTTTAACTAAACAGATATAGTGTATACGACGTGTAGGATGATAACTTATACACGAGATTAGAAACGAAAAATTAAATGTCACTATTCATACGACGAAATGGAAAAACGTGACCACATATTACATGGAATATATATTCCTCAATAAGTGCACACTATCACGAATAGGTTCGCTTATTTCGAGCGCGATCATCGAAATTTTTACTATGATAAAAATTTACCGTGTCTTGTCGGAACTTCTCCCTCACCAGTTGCTTCGGGTGGATATATAGTGCCTGGGCACGTATACAGATAAACAAGCGAATGTAGAATAGGTGTTTTCTGTGAAGAAAGAAGAGAGTTTCTCGGCAGTATTCAATATGGAAATAATGATTTTTTCCATATATTTGTGTCTTCAGATAGGATTCGAACCGCGTATTGGTGTGAAGAGAGATGAACATTAGCAGTCATATGTTCGCCTATATTTTGGCTGCGATAAACTTGGCTGCGCGTCGTTTTCGAAAACACGACGGATTGGTTAATTATCAATCTTTGGATGTCGATTCGGCTCAGTCTCGCACGTGATGCTGATTTAATTGTCGAATGCGATTATGCTGTGTGTGCAAGAACTAGAGGATATACTTTATTATTTATGACGCGCAACAAGAAATAAAAAATATTGGCGAGATTGTACGGCCTAATGTCGAATTACCCGATTTCGAATTGGCTGCGTCTGGCTCATCGAAGAAGGAGCAAGAGTATAGCTAGTGTACCTAGTGCCACGATATGCGAAAATCAATTAAAGTGCTTGTGCGATAGAAGTAAGATATTTTCTCGTAAGATTTAAAAAATTATCGAGCAAACACCTCGGAGTGGAGGAGCGATTAATCTTATCACGAGATAGATATACGATTGGCGAGCCTGTATTTAAAACTAGCGAGTGGACGTGAATATAAAAAATAAGGTGTGAGCTCTAACGTACCTTTTCCGGATGTGATAGAAATCTATTTTCAAAAATAAACCGAATTTGTAAATTGCCGAAAAATCCGATCACATCAAGGACAGTACACTGTGGATCGGTTAAAATTACCATGAAGATAAATAAAATCGACGACGAGTTGTATCGGCGAAAAAATAGTAGAGGCAATTTGCGAGAGTCAGATACGAGTTACACAGTGTTTGATCCCGCAGTTAGTGACGAATGTGAATTAATGAGGAATACGCATATCGAGATCCTTAAAGATAGACTCTCATCTTACGTCTCCATAGATAAATATGGACCGTAAAACATACGACACTGACTACTTCAGATCACGCGCGAGCATTAAAGTTCGATTAATAATAGCGAGAGAAAAAAGGGCTTATAATATACTAAGCAGTTGAAAAATAAGATATTTAAAAAAATATTTTTAAAAAAAACTCAAAATATAGTAGAGAAGATGCCGAGGAGTAACTGAGCTTAATATCTTGCCCCTACAAATTTTGATCAAGATATGGGAGCAATTATAATTACAGTCACGAGTCTGGAAATACGTGACGTTCGAACTGGGGTACGTTGAAGAGACGAAGAGTTCCACGTAACACCGCGAGGGCTAAAACTTCTCGTGAAATTAATCCTGCGGTCGAACCATTAATATATGTGGTTGCGAGAATACATACACATTAGAACTTGAGCAGTAAAATTATAATCTATACGTCAACTCAGTAACACATAAAAAAAATATCGCCTCGTTCGGTCGCCGGACGCCCCCGCCGTCGTGAGATTCGTGGTATTATGCACTCAGGTTGCGAAAGAATGAACGAAGGCAGTGAACAGTAATCACACCGTGAGGATACATGGTGATATGCGGTGTTAATGAATAGGAATAAATGATGAATCGCCGATAAATTAATAATGATAATATCATAATATATATATATATAATAATAAAAATCATTACAATAATAAAAAATAATATACGCTAAAAAATAAAATATGATAATATTTAAATATTACGTAGATTAAATAATAAATAACAATAATGTTAATGATAAATAAAACCGAATACTAATGAAAAATAATAATATAATATAAATTTACAAAAAAATAACGGTGTAGAGTGTTATTCATTATCGAATGTAATCACATTTTACTATGATGAAATACCACAATAATATTTTTCTACTTACGATAACAAGAAAATTTATAATAAGGCGACGAGTTAAAATTAATAATAATATAGAATATAAGAGCTATCGTATTTCTTAGGTATATCAATATAATAATAATTGTAAAATTTGATTTAGGCATATCATAATACCATAAATGGATCGATGTGGAGAGTGGGGTAGGAAAGGGAGTGAGATTGTGTTTTATTATATGAAGGTTTTACAGTGAAAATTTAGAATATTATATTTAGATTATATAACTCTTATTAATAAAACTATTATTTAATGCGCATGATGATATAATATTCCATTCGTGTTCAAATTCATCAAACCCAACCTTACTATATAAGAGTTTAATTAGTATTTTGATTATTTTTATTATTTAAATAAATTAAAAACAATATTTAATAATAATTTTATCTTAATAAGTAATATATCACCTCTTCAAAGTGGACAGTCTTTAAAAATATAAGGACATAACGTAGATTAATTACACTATATAATATTAAATATGATTATTATATATTATAATTTTATTATGAGGTATTTAGTATTACCATACTTAAAAAAATCATCTATTTATTAAATAGATAATTTTAATTAAAGAAGATACCTAAAATGTTTATGAATATATATATAAACAAATTTTTTATTAGTTTTAACCTCTTGCATATTTCCTCCCGGAAGTAAATAAAGTAACGTTTTTTCACGTGCTCTCTACTTCGTGTAATATTCACGAGGGAGTAGAGATCCATATTTAAAGATATTTTTTACAGCTTAATTTTTTAATATCATAGATACACATGCTCGGAGAAATTATTTTCTTCTTCTATTACAAACTCGATGACCAAGATTTCATCGCTATTTATAAACACTTATATAGATGTCATTAAAAAATCGTAACGAAAAAAATTATTATATTTAAATATATATAATACGTGTATATATCCGAATATCAATTCCTTTATAAAATCCTTCTTATCGTAATTCTTTTAATAATAAATTTAAGTTTTACCTCATAACCCATGCATTATTTTCTAATCTGATTCTTTGTTTTTAGGTAAAGCTTCTAATAATTTAATAAATATAATTATTTTCTTTAAAAAATATATATATTAATATAAAAAACTGAAGTAAATTTATCTTAAAATAAACAATACGTTAGTTTGGGTATCGTATTCGTTTGAATGTAAATTAATAGTGTAATTATTATAAGACAAATTACGATAAAATAGAGATAAAAAAATAATTTAAATTAATATCATGATTTTACCTATATATATATGATAATATACAATACATAATTGCATATTTTTTGAATTAATTTAATATATTTTGATTTCCCTTCGACAATAGTAAAACTATTAAGGGCAAAATTTTAATTTTGCACCGTATGCCGAGAAGTAAATAAAAAGTAACGTTATTTCGCTATACGATCGAACCGTAGGGATTGACCCTTAAGTAATATTTTTCACGTTATATTTTGATAAGTGTACGTACTTATTAATATTATATTATATATTATTCAAATATATTATCAATATCTAATATATAAAAATATACTAAATATATTAATTTTAAGTATATTAAATATATATATATACAAATAATAATATATATATTAAATATTATTAATATTATATATATTAATATAATATAATCTATTATATATATATATATATATAATTATATTAATATATATAATATATATTATATATTACATAATATATACATATATATTCATTCATATATATATTAATATATATACCTCTATTAAAATAATCTATTATAAATAATTAATATATAGTATATATATAACCTTATAATAAATATATTATATATCATATGGATGCAATTGTATATGTGACAATATTGATTTTTTTATCCAATAATCAGTTTCTTTTAAGTATTTTTCCTCCCTATACAAAAAAATGAAAATCATTGATTAAGCTCTTTTATATACATGATGCTTAGTTAGTAATGACCCCTTAACAGGTGTAAAGAATTAATAACGAAGAAAAAAATAATTATACTCAAAATATTAATTAATAATATACCGATATGGTCTTAATTAATATATTTATACATCATTTTACTTGCTAAGAGTTCAGCGTGATTTATTTTAAAGATTAAATTCTTTATCTTAACTTGGTCAAAGTTGGCTAATTATTCTAATAGATAGTAAAATTTGTTTTAAATAGAAAACGTTATATTATCATTTTGATGCTTTGTTGATCTAACATTTTAAACTCAAGAATAAATAGTGTTAAAATTTGTAGTTGATTAAGATGAAAATATGGGCATTCACGCTTTTCTTGAACAAATAAGCAAGTCAGATAGAAATAGGAAGTAAAATTCGTGAAACGTCGTAGAATTTATGTATTACATTTAATATTTTTCTTTTTTAAAAATCTGTTATTTTAACTAATCAATATAAAATATAACCGAGTTATTTAATTTTTTATGTACTGATAAGCATTAGATGGGTCATGAATTAAACTAATTGGGACGGTAAGTCTGATTCACAACAACAACAAAAAATGAATAATATATATAGCACTTTTTTGACCATTTTCCTCCGCAAAACTATTTCCCTTATCATAGACCATATCATCGCTGAGTTAATTTTATTCATGGCGGTAAGTCCTTCCGCTTGCCATGGCAGCGGCGAACCAATAATAAATTGCCTCATCGCACAGTTTTTAATCACACAAATCTTACTGTAATACATTTCCTATTAGGGTCGTCGCACAACAGCTCCAACCCATCCGTTATGTTAAAAAATAGGGTTTCTATATCCTGTTTTCTTTCCAAGAGGTAAGACAATGACTTCCTCTTTCTCTTAAAAGCGGAGTTAATCTTCTCCTGAAGAGCTCGCAAAGCGACGTACCAAACGGTTTTTACTTTTTTCAACCCAATGGTTCGTTCGCCTATTAGGTAATAAAGGACGTACCCCTCGCAGTTTTTTATCCTTCGAATTTTCGATATTTCGTCTTTAACGCTTTTGGGAGAGGTTGAGTGGTATTCCGGAGTCGGAATTCCGAATAATTTAAAGAATTCGAAGCCATTTTGTGGGGGGACGGTCGTCAATGATTCGTGTTCGTAGTCGCGGCGCCGCTCGAACACCTTTTCGGGGAACGAAGTCATCATCAGACCGTAGATTTTTGGTTCCTTTGAGGGAATTTCATCGACCACGATATGAGAAGAATCGGGCATTAATATCTCGCAAACCACCGTCGTTTTAGTGACGCTCAAGAAACGCTTAAAAATATTTAGTTTCTCCGCGTCCATCCGATCGAAGGTGTTTAAAACCGTCTTCGCCACCATACGCGCGATATTGCGTTCCTGGCCCGAGTATTTCTCAATGTCGGAGTGAGATTTGATCATTATGTGCACGTTCTTAGAACCAACAATGACGAAGTACTCTCCACCGATCTCCCTCACGGTGAAATGTCCGCAACACCCGTCTATTTTTGTCACGCAAATAACCTCGGTGGCTTTAGCGGGCGAATCTATGCAAAATTTTTTCCACTCTTTCTCGCTTCTTGGTCGAAAGTTATTTTCATCACCGATTTGGGCCGTAAACTTTAAGTTGGCGTAAATAGCGACATCGAACCATTGTTCATTCTCTCCTTTCACCTCGATAAAATTAAGACCACGACTCACGTTTCTCCTAATCCATTCATCTCTTGAGTATGTTCGTTTCCCAGATTTGGAACAGACTTTTACTTTTAACGTCGTTAATGCAGTAAGCTAACCGGCGGGAGGAATACCATCCTCACATCCCCTAGATGTTATTTCAGCCTGATGAATTCCTTAGCTACGTTATACATATCCGTCGCTACATCTGCGCTGAATTTAGCTTTCTCCATACTTATCTGAAAGATTTCATTAAAACTTTCCTTCTGAATTCGCGCTTCTCTGAACTTCAAAACGAGCCAACAGTGGATTTCTTTTAATTCGAAGTTCCATTCTCACTATTATTTATTTCCGGGCAATCACGGTGGTTTCCTTTTTCTTTCTTGGTCTCAGATCTAGCGTTCCATTCGCATGGTTGGGGGTCCCTTCCTTTTTTAATATCTCTCCCAAAGTAAAAAACGAACATATAATAATCTTTATGAAAATAAATGCAACGATGATGAATAACCGAAACGCGAAAATAATAATTAAATTAATCGTGCAATGAAAGCAAATATATGGCTGTAATCGCTTTAATTTTGTGTAGCTGTTAACCGTTTAAACTTATATATTCGAGATTGTGACATCGGCGTTATAATACCCACCCTCATCCGCTCAACAAACTAACAATTTTTAGTAAGATCTAGAAAAACCAAAGTTGTTAAATAACAGATCATAATCGTGATATGTATCATGTCTACATATTATCCGATAAATTTTATTACATATGAGTAAAAGATAATCGGTTATATTCCCAATGAAATCACAAAAACAAATCTTTTGGGGTGTGGTTTTCATCATCTAACCCTAATAATTCCATATAACTTGCATCTAATCGCAGTAGTTCAAACACTTTCTGTTTTATTAAATTTACTTTTGAAAGGCGGAATGATATTTTAATCTGTAAGTGTTTATATTCTACGTGCATTTACATTTTAGTTTATAAGGAAGGTAGAATCAGCGAACGATAGTGAACCACTAACGAGGTCTCGAACACGACAACTCCTTTGCCTGATTTCGAAATACAAATTCTCAGTCACTTAATAGCGCGCGAAGGAATATGTACCTTCAAAGTAGTTTTGCGATCTAGGCATCTAGATAGATTTATCTTTCGACATTTTGTTTTTTTTAGGTTGGATGCCTGCAAGTTTTTTTTTTTTGTTTTGTTTTTTTTTTTTGGCGTTTTTTTTTTTTCTTTTTTTTTTTTTTTTTTTTTTTTTTTTTTATTTTTTTTTTTTTTTTTTGTTTGTTTCGATCTTGTGGCATATCTTTTTGTATTTTCCCGATGATAGGAACTGTTTAGTTTCTGTCGCGTCTACGATTTAATATCGAATGCATTTTTCTACTCTTCATTTCTATATTTTGTTTTGTTTAAAATTATCTCCTATTCCAGTCTTGCCAAACCTTTTTACCTTGCCTCAAGGTTGATCTTTCTGAAAGTTAAACCCTAATTGGCAGTAAAATATAGTACTATAAGGTTCTCCTTCAATATTTAACTGGATATTTTTTCTTTCAATGTTTTAGTCTTTATCCATAAACCTTTTATGAAAATTTGTATGAACGGGAATGGTCGTGTTTTGAGATTTGTTGTTTAATTTGGGTCGATGAGGACGGAGCACGACACTATGATTGGAAGGGGTTGTGCGTTTTAAGGCAATTCGGCGTACCATGTTTTTAAGTTCTCCAGGCGACCGTTAGGATAAAATTTACTCTGTTTTTCGACCTGTTGAATGGGATTTCGGAGTTTTAAGTTCTTTCTTCCTGCAGAGAAACGGCGCTGCAAATCGGTTTCCAATTCCGTTTTGTTTTTTGAAAAGGATGCGACTTTTGTCAGCCTGGGTCGTGATGATAAAATAATAATAATGATCCGTGCTGCGCCCTACGTTGCCAATAGGTATATGTGTTTTTAAGCCATATCCTTTTACAGAGAAGTCGACTTATGGAACAAGAACCATTTGAAGATTCGAAGAGATTGTTATGGTTCTAGAACAATACGTGATTTAGGTCGTATATGTTATTTTTAATTCTGTATTTCGGGTCGAATAAGATTATGGTTCGGTGTGCGTGGGGAGGGTTGTGGTTTAGATAGATCGTTTTGTCGTATTGTTTCCCGGTCCGAGCTTGATTGCTTCTCAGAAAAGTAGGTCGTTCGATCTTTTCGGGCTCTGCAATTTTCGTTTCAGATATTTGAGTGTTTCACGTTGCCTAGTGAGGTCCAATTCGAGGTCACGGCGTTGGACCTCAATCATTCGGATAGAATCGAGTATAGTTCGCGTGTTCATCGTTCTTTTTTGTGTTCGTTCTCTCGATTTTCGCAGATACGCATTAGTGTCCAATGGGCTTCTCCGGCTGAGAATAAAACAAACCCCGAGCGAAACGTTGACGTGGTAGCTGTTGATAGAACGCAATAATATGCGGCGATTCTTTGGACGGTTGGCTATCGTTGACGGCGCGAATACGTTCTCTCGTCTGTCATTAGCACTGTTGGGTTGGGTGTTTTTTCTAAGGGTTTCTACTTCTATCTCACTGCTTGACAATGGTGATCGTGGAGGAATAAAGTTTGCGTCTTCTGAGACTGTCGCGTTCCGTCATCTTGCGAGCCGGATCGGAGGATAATAAGCGTCCCCGTGTGGTGTATATGAGACTCTAATTCGGACGTCGCCTGCTATCACGATCGCGCTTTTCCGCGATCGATAATTGCGGTGAGATTTCAATTTTCTGAGAGGTCTCGTGTATGAAATCGTGACCGATTATCTGTGCGTGTGCTGTATAAAGATATATTTATATTATGTCGCTTTGTTGTTGCGCTCCTTGAATAGCTCTTTTGGCCGGTTCTCTTGCCGATTCGAAATCCGTTCGACGGGGTGTACGTGCGGGTGTCTGTTTTTTTTGTTGTTGTTTGGGTCTTTCATTACTCCGAAACGACGCGTATTAAGTTCACGCGTACGTCAGATAGTCTCGGAAAAAAGGGACGACCTCGTCCAGTCCTTCGAGCGCATAGAAAGTAGGGGAGTTGAGGCCTTTATTATGGAATGTTCTATACATTTCGACGTAAAATTCCATTAAGGGGTCGGAGGAACGAAGATTAGACGACGGTTGCGAGATATCGCAGGCGCGATAGTTAGAGTAACCCATTTTCTTCTTCTTTCGATTCCTTCCTAAATCGTTGACGTAAATGAAATTTAAATGAGTTATCATATTTTCTTTCGAAAAGGATATCCCTCCATCGTTATTTTTAAACGACTCGCCGTCACCTTCGCCGTCGCCGTCACTGTCGGAAACGAGGTAATTTAGTACGACGTAACCGTTTAAATCTCTGTTTTCAAGAAGTTTACGTCTCAGAAAACTTTCGATGGTAGAAAGAAATCTATGTCGCGATTCTTCCTTGCCCCTGCGCACGAAAACGACTCGATTCAACAGTGAAGTATCCAATGCGTTGCGCGAAAAGAAATCTCTCAAGGCCTCTTCGAGAGCGATAACGTTGATCGAGGGCGCTACGAAATCGAGCGCGATGACGAAAAGATTGTAGGAGAGGTATTGTCGAATGAGGTTCCCCTCCGTCGACCTAAACTCTCGATCTCTTGGCCGCGGAACGCTGACGACGTAAAAGGAATCTCCGCTTTCGGCTACGATCTTCGAGCCGGTGAGTTTCAGGGCGTAAGCTCGGACGGATGGCATTGTTTCATTTTCTGTGGTGCGGCGAAATGTTATTTCAAAGTCCATCTCGTTAATAAAGACTGCGTCTTTACGATCGTGATCAATAAATAACCTCGAATTTTAAATAAAAGACGCCTGTTTATTTGTTCTTAATTTCATTCTTTTCAGATTTTCATTTATTTATTTTAACGTTATTTCGTATATAATATCTATATATGATATTAATATTATATATATAATATATAGTATAATAAATAATAATTATATATATATTATATATACTATATATATATAATATTAATATATATATCACGTAAAATATATTATTTTTACTAAAAATATGGAAAATTAAGAAATGAAAACTATTTTTTATTTTTTAGCTAGCGCGCCTAATTTCCTATTTTATTATATATTTTTATCTTTATATAAAGTAAAAAGGACAAACTATATATTTTCAAAATTTAATTAAATGTACAATTCCATTTCCTTTTAAAATTCATCTTTACCAGTCGAATCCAATTTCAGCATTTACGGTTTTTGAAATCGGGGAAGAGGAACGTTTCGCAGTGTTCGCTTTCTGATGTCACGGGAATCGATCCTTATGCCATTCTTTTCTGAAGGATTAGTACCGGGGGCAGCAAGCGATGACTGCGCCACAACGGATAATCGCTTTCGAATCTCGAGTACGCCCTGGTTTATTCTCGAACCACTTCGAGATAAATGTCAAACACGAGGTGATGCTCTTCTTACGACGCAAATCATAGCCATTTCATCGAATCAAAGCTCTCCATACCCACGTTTGTTCTATTCCGTGAAGAACTCTTTTTGAATGTCGGCCTCCTGCGAGTGCGGATAAAGGCGAGGGGAAAAAGAATTAAATTTAGTTTTTTCCTCCTCCCGCTTTCGAGTAACAACAGTATTTCATGTTGACGGCCTTTCGAAACGGCCTTCGCGTCTCGCACCGACTCGTAAGATTTTTAAATCTCTTTTTCGACACTACCGACAGTCGTGTCGAAATTAAAATTATTGCACAATTTGCGAGAATCGCCCGTCTCGCCGAAGAGAATCCCTCGACCGTTCCTTATACTCGGAAAGGATGCGTAGATAGTTCACGTTGTTTTCTTGAATAGCTAGCCGAGAAAAAGAGTCTAATTTGAAGTGATTTTTCCAACACGAGAGTTTTGGAGAAGTGAGGCTTTGTTGTGAAACCTTTTGCCTGAGTGTCGATAAAGCGCCGTCTCAGGGCGCGGCATGTTGATGTTCGGGAGGGTCCTAGTAGCCGGCTGTCGTCGTCGCTGGTTGTCGAAGGGTAGTTCGAATTGCGGTCGCTTCTTGAAAAGCTATCGGTCATATTTCAATCAATACTCTTCTCTATCGTTATATAGACGTCATTTACGTAAATAACTCGAATGAATGATTTTCCCTGGTATAACAACATGAGCTCATCCGCCCTCCAGCTCCATTTTAAACTGAATCGTTCGGCTCCAGCAATCGTAAAAAATATAATGATATTCCGGCGCAATTGGGGAGAAGGCTTCGATAGACGCATAAATCTTGGAGGAGAATCCTGCACTGCGTTTATATTAAATTCGACTCTCCGTTCTCCCGTCGTTGTTAGGAAGATAAACGCATTGCTCAAATAAACTTATGCATGCCACGGCGTTCGAGCAAACCTCTCGTTAATGTTCGAAGTTCATTTTTTTCATTTTTTCTAACGCTTTGTGAAGCGTTCTCGAGATCAATGGGCGACCAGAGACGGTAATTGCAGTCAAAATCCTTGAGTATATATCGGTTCCGATTTAAATAGATGCATCATTCTGCGTCGGGGAGCTGACTGCGTAAGGAGAGCGCGAATTCGTTGCATCGCTGTCAGCGCTAAAGAAATCATGTTTCTTTTTTTCATCTACCGTGATTTTAATAGTTTAAATATTGAGAAGATTACTAGTATAAATATTTTATACCCATTCGCTTTTAAAGTAAAAAGAATTTTTTTAAATAGTATTTACGAACGATTGAGAATTTTTTTGGATCTGCGTATCGAGCTCGGTCTGCTAGCACAGCCATTTCGTCGCTACGACGTCGTCGGTCGCGGTCGCTTGATAACACGGGATGTTTTTTGAACACCGTTTAACGACAAAACTGATAAGAAAATAGAAATAATCACCAAATTTAAAATAAATATAAAACGGTAAATTGAAATGTGTTACGAAAAGACAAGTAATGATTATTTCATTTCATTTATTCAAAAAAAAGTTCTCCAAAAGACGAGTTTTGCTGACTACATATCAAGCAGCAAAAGCATATTTTTTTTAATTAATTTTAATTTTTAAGATGAAAAACGAAACAAAAAAAGTCACGTTTTATACAAAAAACAAGTTGGTATGATTATAAGTGAAAAAAAGAAAGCTCTTAAAAAAATAATTTAAGTTTCTTTTTGGATATGTCGGCTCGTTCCGCTGAAACCGATTACGTCAGCGTATTGTTAAACAAAAAAGTATTAGAATAGAGTATAGCAAATACTTACCAATAAAAAAAATAAAATTCTTGTTAGTTCTTCAAAGATCTATTCGTTTTATTTTCTTCGGCTTGGCTCGCCTCTAACACCGAGTCTCTGATAACGACGACGCGACGAGGCCGTTGTTCGCCTAGGCAGAGAGGCGTAGTCTTCGGGCGCGCAGACGGTCGTTGGATAATTTCCAAATAATCGTTTTTGAGTATCTCGTGCTGTCTGGCGTATCGGAAATGTAGAATTGGTTTACTATAGCCATTCTTTGACCGAATATTTATCATCCTCAACGATCTCAAATATAGGCGGATTGGTAACTCGAACGCTAATATTACTTTATTTAGCGGCCCTCGAAAAAATTATATGTCGCTTCCCGGAGGTTGAAAGTCGGTTTGAAGAAATAGTCAAAACGTCCAATATAGGACTAAACGTTTGTCACGACGAAGAGAGGGCGAGATATTGACTACTAATGAAGAGAACCGTAAATTTTTACGATAAGATTTACTGGTTTTAAAAAATTTAGAAAAAAGATAATTAATTAAATTAATAAACAAACAAAAAAGAATAATTAAAAAGCGATAAAACATTTTAGAAGAAGATATTTGAATTAGCAAACCCCCTAGTTGAAACACCGTGGGTGTTGAGAAATGGCCGAAAAAGAGAAATTAGATTTTTTACGCATACGAATATCGGGATTTAAAACTCTTTTTCCATGTTCAACTTTAACCTGCCCCTTTGTTAAAAAAAAGGACGGGGAATTAATAATCACCGAAGTTGTTGACATTAGAGAAAAATTCAAGAATGCCTATTCTGAGGAGCAGCAGCAGCAGCAGCGGCAGCGGCAGCGGCAGCGGCAGCGGCAGCAGCAGCAGCAGCAGCAGCAAGAAACGCCGATGGAAATTGATGAAGTCAAGCACGCCCTAAGTAATGCCAACACCGCCACCAAAACAGCGGAAAATAAAAATTCAGCAATGCTGAATATCGCAAACTACGATTTGTATCGACTGGGCATGAAAAAGGAAAAGAATTTCGAATTCCAAAAACAATTGTGGAGCCGTATTTGTGATCACTTTCGTATTTCCGAAAAACTTAAACGAATAGAAGGACATTTTGAAATTCTTCACAACTTTCCCGTTCACGCTGAGTATATTCCGTTCGCTATATCCGTTCCTAAAACTTCGTCGTTAATAATATTAATACCAAAATGTTCTAGACTACTACACGATTTAATTTTTAAGATAAGTCGAAGACTCTACATAAGAATGACGAGATTGTTTAATGAAAATATCTTCGGCTTGAAAAGTGTTTCCCTTCAAATGTTAGGTTATGGCGAATGCGCTTTTTTATGCTTCGCGGTTACTACTAAGAAAAGTGAAAATTTTGATTTGATGAAACATTTGGAAACGTGCTGTCCCGAATTTTGTTTTGAAATTGACAGCCGAAACAACAATATTTCGCCCCAGGTATACGATTTACGAATGTTTTTATGCGGCGATACGTTATGTTATATTAACCTCACCATAGAAAAAAATGGAAAGGAAAGAGTTAGGAAAAAGAAAATTCTTTTAGGATACAGAGATTGTTTACACTCTACAACGAAAGACTATTTCAAATTTCATCAAAATATACTTAATATTATGAATTATATAGATATCGACGATATTTCTTTCGTGAACTCATGTTGCGGTCGTTTAGATAAATATAAAAATCTCGTTGGGTATTGCACCGAAATAGCTCGGACTATGAGGAGCACTAGAATGACGTTGAGGATGATATCTTTAATAAAAAAGCTCGCTAACAAACTTTGGCTAGAGAACCGACCTTTAAATACAACCGAGCCTATAGCGTACGGCAAAGACGTGAAACATGAATCTTTAATCGTCGTATTCGCTACTCACGATATCAGAAAGCTAGAAATAATCTTGAAGCGACCCGACGATTTCAGCGATGAAGAAATAGAAGAGGAAATCAAAGACGAAAAAAATGTGAAACAACTAGTACGCGAAGCTATGAAATATTCCGGAAAGGGCCCCGATCTCCATCGCCTAGCGATGATCTTCGCAGTTGATTTTTACGAAAAAATTTTATTATTCTGTCAAAAACTCAAAAAAGATTGCGAGTCGTGCTATAGTCAAAGTAAAACGCAACGTTTGTACAGTTGCGGGGAATTGAATCGTTTTAAAATAGAGAACGGCTACTGTTTCGAATCTAACAGTAGCCCCACCACCGATACGCGATTAGGAATTCTATGCCCTATGGAAAAACGAATTCCGGTGAATTTTATCATGGAAGACGGAACGAGGTTGCAATTTTCTGACGAAAGATATAGAATACGGATGTGTTGCATATTCGAAGCTTTGCAAAAGGGCGTTCTTGGAATGGATTTCAACGCCTTTCGATATTGCAATTTAATTCGAGATTTACGTGTTATTTGGCCTCTAGAAGAAGAGTTAAAGCTAAGCAATCGCCATAGTGTTCATGCCCGACCGGATCGTTAATATTTTGAAGCGTAAAAAGTTTTAATTTGCTTATATACAATTAGTTGATAAGAAAGATTTGGATATATGTTAGTTTTTGATTTGATTTTTTTTGTATATATGATATTTGATATATATATATAGTATATATTAGATTATAATATATATTGATATATATATATTATAATTATATATAAGTATATATATATATATAAGTATATATATAATAGTATATATAAGTATTATATATAATAATAAATAGTATATATATATAATATTAGTATGATATATATATAATATTATATATTTAATTATAATAATATAAATATATATATTATATATATATTATATATATATATATAATAATATATTATTAAATACCGAAATATCAGTAGTTTTTATAGAACGGGTTAATAATTTTTTCTATAAAATAGTATCCTTATTAATTTAGGTTTTCCTATATAAAGTTTATTCTTCCAAAACTAAACTACAATACAAAATATTAAAAATAAGTTGCTACGCTCCATTTATTTTCACCTCAAAATAAATCGCTTAAGGAACGGAAAATGTAATAATGCTATTAGCGGAATGTTGTTAAAAAAATAACGTTATTTTACGTTGCTTTAGATCGAAGCGTAAAAGGGGACCCTTAAGGATTTTTTTTACGTTAATTTTTAAATTGTGATTTATATATTATTTATTCTAATACATATATATTATATATATATATATATATATATATATATATATATATACTATATACTATATATATATATATATATATTATCATATATATATTATATTATATATATATATACTGATATATTTACTTTTCGACACGTCTAAATTCGTATTGGTATTAAGAACGAAAGTTTTGTAATAGATATAGTATATGTGATTTGATAATGCCAATCTAATTACTCAACGATAATAATTAAGAAAATTTAAAAAAAAAAATAATTAAATGTAATATTTTTTTATATATTAAAAAAAGAATCGCGAGTGGTCGTTGTTCATAGTAAAATCGAATGACGACGCGATTCCGAGACCGAACGGACCCATATTATAGCGTAAAAAAATTCTTCAAGGTTTTCCCAAATCTCCGCTCGCGGTTGTTCTGCTCGATCGGGACAGCGAAATACAACGTAAAGCCGAGGAGGGTAGCACTTAAAGATTTTTTTTAAACGTTAATTTTTTAAAAAGTTGTAGCAGAGAAAATCTCTCAAAGCCTATAGGAAATGGGCGTCGTGCGTTGTTTTTTTTTTAATTCATGTTTGTTTCTAGTAGAAAATATTTTTTCGTAGAAAACTGAAATTAAGGGAGGACTAAATAAAAAAAAAAAAATAATTATATATAGTACATCACTCTGCCCTCCGAAAAAAAAAATTGGCTTAAGGACGCCGAAAAATTTATTTTGCCAAACAGTGTCTCCCGTCCCGAGAAGTAGAGGAGTAACGTTTATTTTGTGGCCCCGAGCGACGTAGAGGGTATTCTTTGGGTAAGACTTTCTTTACTTAGATATTTGTATA
This sequence comes from Trachelipus rathkii, assembly GCA_015478945.1. Taxonomy (NCBI): domain Eukaryota; kingdom Metazoa; phylum Arthropoda; class Malacostraca; order Isopoda; family Trachelipodidae; genus Trachelipus; species Trachelipus rathkii. The sequence continues at coordinate 32,473 of JABUQX010054848.1, forward strand.
AAGAATTGATATTCAGGTATTCACATTGATTCATTAAGATTGTTTTTTATTCTTTTTTCTTGAGTTCTTGAATTTTAAATCTCAAGATCTTGAGTTTTTACCAGTAAGGCTAGGCGAATAGCCTAGACCTTCCGGTTTTTTTGTTTTTTTGCCTCAAAAATTTAACGATAGTTGACGGTTTCGTAATTTACCGATGAAAAGTCCTCCCGGAAGGGATCGGATCGGAGAACAGGATGACTTTTTGGCGTATTAATTATTTAATATTATGAGTGACGTTTATTTTCTGTAACCGTTTATATGTCGAAGGTTCCTGAATAGTTTAATAATTTAAAAAAGAAAAATTTTTCAAAATTTTTTTTTTCTGAAGGTCGCTTTTTTGGAGAGCGGAATTTTCAATTAGAACGCTTTTTGAGTTATATAACGGTTTCCGCCGAACGAAAGCGTCACTATTGGAACGAATGAGAAGAATCGAATTCTTTAGAGGGAAGAGGCTATAACTTATGAAAAAAACATTAAAAATTATTAGAGTTACACTTTAAAAAATTAACTTAAAAAGAAATTTAAGGGCCTCCCCCTTAATGCTTACGATCAGGGCACGAAAAAAATTAACTTTTTTTACTGCGCGGAAAATGCCGTCCTTCGCGTCATATAGGTGACTTTTCGTAAAAAGCGTCAAAAATAAATGACTCCTAACGCGTTTAGAGAAATTCCATTTTTTTACGCTCTATGATATAAACGTTAAGCTATATAGACGCGTTCGCAATAGTGAAGTTTTATCGAAGCCGTGTATAACTACAAAGTTAACTACTTTCAAAAACTCTCTCCGGCCAATAAAGTTCGACGTCTCGGAAAAAAATTATGAGAATTGTTTTTTTCAAATTTTGACGTTAAGACTCTTGGCTTATAAGAAGTCGATGATCATAGAATGAACGTTCACTATATTGATAATAAATTAGATCGCTTTAAACGATAGTTCATTGCCCTGAAATATAATTCCGTTTGGATCGTTTCGTAAGGTCGTTTTTTTAATATTGGTAATCGAAAACGTCCCTATTATAGATATATACGTGCCGGTAGAGGAAACAGCCGGGCCCCCTCGATTAATTCTCCCTTTCCGGCAGGATTGCGTCGTCGGTATTTACGAAAACGTCACGTATGCTATTTTGGAAAAGGCGAAAAAACGTTACTTTTTTTACTTGTCTTGGAGATGTGCCGGAAATAAATTTGTTTGCGGTTTTCTTTCTTAATTGCGTTCTGTCGGGAGATGTGGGGTTGCGGTAAGTAATTTTTTCTGGTCTTCTTGTGAAGCGAGTTTGTGTTTTTTTTTTCAAGGGAACACCGAAGACAAAATACCCAATTTTTACGTGGAATCTATAGTCCTATCAGAAGAATTGCTATTGAGGCATTCACATATCATCTAATTTTTTTTTCGTTAGGTCTTAATGTGTAATAATTTTTCATACATACGAAACGACAGTCCGGGTCACGCGCACTAGAGCTTTTTTTTTGTTATTTTTTATTTTTATTTTGTTTTTAAGGAAATATTTTATTTTTTTTAGTTACCTCTAAAAATAATATATTTATTCATATATAAATTTTTTTTTTTATGTATTTAAAAAAAAATAATTTAATGAGTCTATAGTATGAAATTGATGTAGTACGAAGTATTATTGTAAAGTAATAATTAATTTTTTTTTGTAGATAGTTCTGTAATTTTTTTTTTTTAAAGTTTTAATTAATTATTCAAAATGCATTTTTATATAAAAAAATGGCTTTGAAGAGCCTATTGCCTATAAAAGGGGAGTGGACATTATTTTTTTTATCATTGTGTTCAGAAGCGTAACTTTCCGTCAGTAACGTTCGCAATGGGTTTCATCGCTCAATCGTCGTTCGAAAATTAATTACCGGTTGACCAGCAATATAAGAAATTGGAATACTTTTTATTCTACTATATTTTAGTTTTTCTCATGTTATTATTGTTCTACAGTGAAAAAAATAACTGCGTCACAACCTTATTTCTATTTTTTTACACCGGAAATCCTCGACCGACGATTAGTTCGAAATGGAAAAGAACGGTATGAATCTGAGAGATTTGGCGATGAACGTCATTTTTGAAACATCATGTTTCCAAGACGCGTACAACAAAAATGTTTATGATTCAAAAAAAATTGCGGCGAACTACGAATTGATTTTAACTCATTTATTTGAAAAACATGGACCGAAGGAAATAAATTTCAACCTAGTGTTATCGCTATTTGATTCAATCAACGAAGAAAAATCCTCCGCAAACTTTCTAGAACTTCTCGAAAACGCGACGCGAAATCCATACAGAGTAACTGAATCAATAACCCTGACGTTGACCAAGTATATGATCTCAGCAGACAGTTTAGCCGATGATTTTTCCATGGCTGCTAAAACCGCTCGGGTTATTAGGACTATTGGCACCGCGTACGAACGCTTGAGATCTTTGATTTTGTATTTAGATGAGTATGATACCATTATAAAATTAACGACTTTTATGAAAAACAAACAACACGAACCTTTATTTCGTATCAAGAACTTAGAAATAGTTAATACGAGCGATAACACTCTCACCCACGAAAAATTTCTCGAAATGATAAAAAAATATTTCAATACCCTCGTTTTCAATACAATAAATTTCATTTATCTAAACTAATTTGCAGATGGCGCGAAGCTGTGTCGAGATACGACCCGATTATGAACAGTGACTCTTCTCCTTCTAAGAACGTGTCGGCGAGCGCTTTGGCAGAAACATACAATTTGGAATATATAAAATCGATGGAAATAATTGACAAAATTGATTTTTCGAGTGAATTGCAGAACCGTCTTATTCCTTCATTCACCGAATTAACTACAATAATCGTGGATTATAACAACATCGAAGATATTATCAAAATCTCATCGTTGTTTAACCTGCAAAAAATCGGAGTTCGTTTGAATCATACCGTTATTGACAGCCGTCGTTTAAGACAACTGGTTGCAAAAACTGGGGTGAAAACAATGGAATTAATTTTCGGTTTTTCGTCTGAAGAGGAAATATTTCCCAACCACGCCTATTTTTTGACGGGCGAATTACTTCGTCGTGGATGCGATGATTGTTCTAACAAAAAACTTGCTTCTTTAATCATAGTTGTTGAAATCGAAAACAAAAGAATAATCGAATGGGAAATTAGCGAAACTCTACCGTTAGCCGAATTTTCCGTGAAATTATCAAAGAGGTTGAAAAAAGAAGTGGTTGAAAAAAGAAGTGGCAGGAGATGAAGAAGCTGAATATAGTGGCGGTGGATTACTAAAAATGTTGGAAATTAATTTTTGGAAACTTCTTACTAAAGATCGGGAAAGAAACGAAATACAAATACCATTCTGCCTCGCGTGCGAAGGAATTTCTGCGGTTATGGTGCTCTTTATGCCGTTGTATCAATATTTTTTGGAAGGAGAGCGATGCCGTTTACATTCGGGTAAATTGTGGCAAAGAGAATTAGAAAAGAAAATAATTGATTGTTGGGACACAAAAATTTTTAGAAACCGATTGCAAAAGAATATTAGAAAGAGTGATGGTTCCTTGGAATTGAATTTCAAAAACGTTTGCCACTTTAATGCTCTCCTCCGAAAAAACGAAAATATCAACACCATTTCCCCACTTCGATTTCTAAATGTGAATTCCTTAAAATTGGTTTTTGACGTACTATCGAGAAAAAATCCTTATTGTGGCTTATTGAGTTATAAATTTGTCAAAGCATTTCCAAATATGACTGAGTTAGAAATTAGAGGAAACCATTCTAAATATAAAAATATTGAAAAATGCATGATTATAAAAGATTATGAAGGTGAAGTCGTTTTTGAAAAATTGGTAGAATTAAAGATTGATGATTCAATTCTTTTATATCAGATTCCTAGGATCTCTCCGAATCTAGAAAAGGTCATTATATTTTTCCATTCAAGATTTCTTTTATATCAGATTCCTAGGATCTCTCCGAATCTAGAAAAGGTCATTATATTTTTCCATTCAAGATATATCGATCCTTGCGCTGTTTATTACCATTTTGATGGCAGCTTCTATTTGAAAAGAGGAATAGAATTTAATTTTGATCGATACTTGGTAAAAAAAGAAAAATTCATCATTAGTGAATGCGGTGATCCTTTACATAGAGGAGATATCATCCAACTTTTCCGAAATATCGTGGTGACTATGGCCGATGAATATGGAAATTCCATTATTTGGTGGAACATAAAACAATACGACAAGATCGAATTTGTTGATTTTGAATCATTTGAAAATGGTAAACTCAGTGTAGGAAAAGAAACAAAAGTCTATGATAGGCATTTCGGGTTAAAAGACGATATGAGATTTCCTAACCCGCATTCGTTTTTTGAGTTTTTAAATACATTTCGAGAGCCCGAGCCGAAAACATTTCATGTGGCCTTTCCCTCTATCGATAACCATGATTTTTTTATGGAACTTTTCAAAGCTATTGGAGACGTAATAGAGGACACGATATTTTAACTTTAAAAGTTTGATACACACACACACACATATATATATATATATATATATATATATATATTATTTCTCTTAAGTTTTTATTATTTTGGTTTTATATATGATATATATAGTATATATATATATAATATATATATATATATATATATATATATATATATATATATAATATATATATATATATAATATAATATATATATATATATATAATATATATATAATATAATATTATATATATATATATATATAATATTATAGATTATATATATATATATATAATAGTATTATAGGTATATATATATAATATATTATTTATTATCATCAAAATATATATCTGTCAAATAAAAATAAATTCAAAAAGTAACTGCCTTTAATTTACCTGTTGAAAGAAGCAAAAATATTTTATATTTTTTCATTAAAGATCACCTACGTCGATTTTCACTTATTATTATTATGATTATTACATTTACATATGTATATACACATTTTTTTATACATAACGTAATAGTGTCATTTCATAGGGAACGAGAAAACCATCTTCGAAAAATCGCTATTACAATATTATTATTCGCAATATTATTAATATGGTTTTATTCAAAACAAACCCTAAAATGTTCTTTCACCTCTTTATGGAAAAATTCAT
>JABUQX010054849.1:0-15000 GCA_015478945.1 Trachelipus rathkii
TTGTTGTACTTCGTTCAGTTATCAGATTTGGGTGTTAACCGTTTTCGCATTTATCGTGGAAACGCTTCGCGCGTTTTTCATTACCACTTCATTTATTAATATTGAAATATCATCAGAAAATAAAACCATGAAAGAGTAGTGTGAATTAAATATATCATTAGTATACAATGTAAATAATAATGGGCCAAGAATAGATCCTTCTGGAACACCGCAAGTTGTTTGTAGTGGTTCCGAGCATGTTTCACCTATTTTCACATACTGAGATCTTCCACTTGGGTATGTTTTAAACCATTGTAGTGTGTTTCCCTTTATTCCCATCTTATTCATTTTGCTAAGTAGTATATCAAGATCTATTGTATCAAAAGCTTTTGTAAGATCCAATAATATAAGTGCAGTTGAATTTTTATGTTCTATATTTTCATATATTTTTCAGTCGAACAAACAAGGGCTTCAGTTGTTGATCTGCTCTTTCTAAAACCAAATTGAAAGTCGTTAATGATATTATTCATATTAAGATAATTTATTATTTCAATTTCAATTTCAATTTCAAAATCTTTATTCAGAGAAGAAAAATTACATTATTTACATAGTCCAATATTTTACGACTTCATTATAGCAATTAATTATAATAACAAAATAATTTCCCTAGTATCTGAAATGGGTCTACTAATTGCAACACAGTGTCGTGTAATTTGAGACCTGAAATATAATTAATAACAATAAATTATAAAAATAATAATACGTATGTCGTAGCAATAATAATAACAATATGTAATAATAATAATATGTAATAATATTACTAATAGTATGTGTAATTAATAATAATAATAATAATAAATAATAATAATAATAATAATAATAATAATAATAATAATAATAATAATAATAATAATAATAATAATAATAATAATAATAATAATAATAATAATAATAATAATATTTAACTCAATTAATTTATTTTTATTTTTTTATTGAATCTTATATATTTTTTGACGCTGAACACAGAAATGACCATTAGTAATAATAAAATCAGTTATTTTATTAGTAATAGTATCCATATAATCATTTCATACAGATAAAGACGAATATTGGAGTTCCACAGTAATAATAATAATAATAATAATAATAATAATAATAATAATAATAATAATGTAGCAATAATAATAATAGTAATAAATATGTCTCATGTAATATTAATAATAATAATAATAATAATAATTCCGATTGTCTAGTTTTCAGGTATTTTGCTAAATTAATATGTGTAATTAGGATCTATGGTTGTGGGATCAGTTTATCATACTATGAAACCAGAGTGGGACTTTTAAGATTCCTGAGAAAAATTCCCCTTGTTAAAATGAGATGTTAAAGGGATCTTTTTATTGGGGCGAGGCAATTATGTCAGCTATGATTTTGTAAATGTGGTTGGGAATGGTATGAGTATCACATTTCTTATTTTGTAGTTCAGTAATGATCGCTTTGACTTCTGAAATAATAATGATAATAATAATAATAATAATAATAATAATAATAATAATAATAATATTATGTATAATAATAATAATAGACTTTATCTAATTAACATCACGTAAGTTCTATAATAATAATAATAATAATAATAATAATAATAATAATAATAATAATAATAATAATAATAATAATAATAATAATAATAATAATACTTTACAGGTTAATGGTTATGTGACGGGATTAGTTCTTAAAAACAACATACTATTACTCATGCATCTTTATTACATTTGCGGGTTAATCGATTTTTTTTAATCAGAAAAAAACATCAGAAAAATAATGACTTGATAATGACAAAATACAGTAAACAGTTTGTAACAGATTAAATGCCAATCATGCTCAGTTAAAAGCTTCAAACCGACAATGTGAACTGCACAAAAAAAAAATATGACTATTATATAAAAACTCTAATCAAAAGTAAGGAGCCTTATTTAATTTTAAGTGAAATATATATATATATATATATATATATATATATATAAAGTTATATATATATATATATATATATATATACATATATATATATATATATATATATATATATATATATATATATATATATATATATATATATATATATAAAGTAGTTAACCTAATTTTGTTTGTCGCAGACAATTTTACATTTTTAAATAGAACTTGATAATCTTAAATCTACAATTTCTATTCTCAATTGGTATTTGTAGCAAAAGAAAAGAACCTTTACAGAGTTCGTAATTAACAATTATTATAACAAAATTCAAATTAATTAATAATTATTATAACAAAATTCAAATTAATTAATAATTATTATAACAAAATTGAAATTAATTAATAATTATTATAACAAAATTTAAACTAATTAATAATTATTATAACAAAATTCAAAAATTCGGTGTACCATTTTACGCAACATCAACGAAGTATATATAAACGCAGCCAAAGCATATAAAACTAAAACGTATACAGGTATACTTTATTAGACAATATATTATACATAGAAACAACAATGACAACTTTAATGTTAGCACGTTGTTCACAGTAAGTATTATATATAACAAATCATAATTAAAGGTAAAGGTTAACCACCGAGACTGTATACAGTTTGAGTGAATCGTAAAAAATTGCAAACTTCTATAAATTTAAACTTAATTCAACATATTAACAATGTGAAAACCAAAATATCTGCAATACTTACATCTTATGAACCAAGTTAACTCAATCGAAAATCAGTCTTAGCCATGTTTATTTATAGTTGGACAACTTTATTTTTTCAATCAGGAAAAAAAAAAACAACAACAACAACAACAACAACAACAACGAAAAGGGCAAACAAAATTTGAACATTAATATTTCTGTTCTGTTAGTATTTTTTTGTCAAGGCAATAAATCATTTTTGACTTTCTAGGTTTTCAATATTTTGAACTTTCCGATCTCTTCCAAAGCATATACAGTGATTTCCATTACTAGTAGTGACAGAGATTTCAATTAAAAATTTAACCTCTTGAAGTGTGAGATGGTGGTTTCGGGGATGTTTTGTGTTCGAGCGTAATTAATATGGACGGCGTGCCTTGATTTTGTTTGTTAAGAGAGTCTGGCGCAAAAAAAGATAGATTGGAGCGTGCGTCTTTTCTTTTGTTTTTTGTTTTGGGATAGGAGACTTGTTGTGCCTGTGTGGGAGCACACACTATTCAGCTTTTATTTATTATATTGTAGTATATTTATATATTTATTATATTTGTATTATTATTATTTTATTGATTTATGTATTACTTATATGATTATGTATTATTATTATTGTATTATTAGATTTAGTTGATTGTTTGATTAAGTGTTGTGTTGCGTGTTGATTGCATCAGGTAGAGTTAACGATCTCCGTAGCACTTTAATTAGGGCTGATTTATTGTTAAGTCCATTATTATAATTATGCATAATCATCAATAGTGTCTTTGGGGCATTCATGCTTGCGAAAGTTGATGTCTGTTTCGGGATGATGAATTTGAGATTTTCCCATAAGTGTTTCGCAGTAGGAGATGATTAATCCAGATTTTCAAGTGTGAGAGTATATGTTAACGTTATTGTTCAGTTTGTGTTGTGGCTTTGTGTGCAAGGGTATGGTCGTCAGATCCTTGTTTTCTTGTCGATGTTTGAATTCTGGATTTATGTGAATTCCTTCTGCTTTCGAAAGGCTTCGTTGGTTGTAGGTTTAAGAAAGATACGTTGTCGTCTTGCTCGATCTGCCTTTGCGTCTCCGAAGGTGCCCTCTAGACTATCTTGCGTTTTTCGAATTTTTTATTTCTACTACAGAAAGTTGTCACTTTCACGGAAGGCTGTAGGTAATTGATGTCATACTAGAGCTGTCATCAGAAGGTTGTGACAATTTTTGGCTACTTACCACGCTGTTTATGCAGGGTTACCTGACCCTTCGAAATTTTTTTTCATTCTGTCGATCAAATCACCTAATTTAGGCTCACTTTCAACATTGAAGAAGCTATCAAAGTTATTACCATAATTTTTATCATCACATATTTCATCAATCATCATAAACCAAATATTAAAAGAGAAAAACTATAATAATAAAACGAATCTTAAGTACTAATGTAGGGATCGACACCATATAACAGATTAAGCTTATCAAAAGGAGCTAACAAAGAAACACGTACGCAACGTGCGAGCTCCCGGCATTATAATAAATAACAATAATAATAATAATAATAATAATAATAATATATAATTAATAATAATAATAATAATAATAATAATAATAATAATATAATAATAATAAGGATAATTTATGAATTCCGTTTATGATGAAATGAAAAATATTGTTTTATTGATTTTTTAAAGTTACAAGATTTAAATGAGACTTTTCTTATAATTATATATATATATATATATATATATATGATATATATATATATATAGTATATAATTATATATATCTATATAATATATATATATATATATAAATATTATATATATACTATATATATATTATATATAAATATATATTATATGTATATATATAAATATATATATATATATATATATATATATATATATAATATATATATATATATATATATAATATATTTATATATATATATATTATAGTATATATATATATATATATATATATATATAATATATTATATATATATATATATATAATATATATATATATATAGTAGTAATATATATTTAATATTATATATATATATATATTATGATATATTGAGATATTGATAACTAATATTTGATAGGTCGTGATATTAGACATGCAAAGCTAAAAATAGTTTCTTTTTTCATTACCTTAATTATTCTCCAGAAAGAACAATATAAAACAAAACAATCATTAATATATAGGGAGCAGTTACGATTTCTGCAAATATATATATATAATATTTATATATATTAATATAATAATTAAATATTATATATATGATATTTATATAATATATATTAGTATTTATTTTTTTTATATAGTAATACTTATATATAATTATATATAGTGTATTTATTTTTGTTATTATATATATTTTATATATTTTATATATATTATATTATATATTATATATAATATATTAATATATATATATATATATATATATATATTATATATATATATTATATGTATATTTTATATTTATTAGTATATATTATATATACTATATACATATATGTATATATGTAACACTTTCTAGCCTATATTAAGTATGATTATATATATTATTTTACTATTATTATTATAGTTCATGTATATGTGGTATATATTTGTATAAATATATATATCATATATATAGTAATAAATTAGATAGTATATATATATATATATATATAGTATAAGTAGCTATTATATTTTAGTATATTATATAAGTATTATTAGTATTATATATTTTATATATATAATTATATATAATATATATATATATATATATATATATTATTTAGTTTTTGTAAGTAATAGGGGTGTTTATGGTGGAGATGTAATGGATAGATATTTAGGTTTTTTATAACTATTTTAAGATTAAGTATAATATAATATAGGGTATTTATATATTTATATATATATATATATATAATTATGATATTATTATATATATATAGGAGGGTAGTATAGGTTAGGTATACTATAGATATAGGTGAGGTAGGGTGGGTAGGGGGTAGGTTAAGATGTATAGTGTATAGTTCGTATTTTTCATTTTTATTATAAATATAATAGTAGGTTTTTATAGATAGTGCGTATTATATTTAGGTAGGTATGATGTATTGGGTAGTTTTTGGTAGTATATATAGATATTATTATTATATCGTATAAGGTATAATATATAGTATTGTATAGGTATCATAGTCCAAGTGTTATCGTTCCCGAGAGATTGTTTTTAATTTTCTATACATTCACCTTTAAACATAAATTAATTATAATAATAATTTTTCAATTTTAAAATAAACCCATCCTTACCTTCCCCTTAGTTTACCTTTTATATAATTAAGCTCTTGGCTTACTGTATAAATATTCGATGCTTTATTCTTCAAACTTACCGGTATACAGTGACTCGCTCGATGTATGTTCATCGTCAAGATGTGCATATTTTAAGTTTCATCCTTTTAGACATTGTCCTTGGCATTTTAAGCTATGAGCTGCTCACAAAACCCTCATTTCACTCTTATTATTCAACTTTCTTTCTTTCCTCTTCCAAACTCACATCTCTCTCCTCCATCTATGTCATTATCTTACTCAATCACTTTTTCTTCTTAGTCTCTCTCTCTCTGCAGGGTCATTTCTTTTCCCAACATACTCACCGACTATATGTCTCTCTTTTTAACCAACCTAGCTATCATGCGATGCCTTGTCCGATCATGACCGAGAATACATTTCAATTGAGCTGGTTCATTTAGTGTCTGCGTCATGTGTACGTCCTGTTCGTTCACTACCGACAGTGCATACTCCCTAATCTTTCATTTCTCATTTAATAGATTCTTCTCACACTTAACACAAGGCATTTTCCATGTGGTTGTTGGGTTCGTGCTTAAGACTATTTGTTAGCGATTGAGATATTCTGATAGCTTTTCTTGGATGTTGCCTTATTTACCAAATTTTCAACTACCATATCATTAACCACAGTTTAACAATCATATGCCCTCATTTAATGACCTTGCTATCTCATCTCAATAACTTATTCCCTTTACATCCCACCAACTAATTAATTTCAACCATCCACCTTCCATCATTCACACTTTCCTACTACAACTCTTCATCATCCTTTCCTTTTCTTCTAACATATTTATTCGTTTGAAATTATTAAAACTCATTCACTTTGTTCCATTTTTCTGCACTACATCCTGAAACCAGAACTTCACAAGCTCTATTACATTCCTCTCACTCATAACCATTACAGCCTTTCTCTTATCTACTTTTACTTTCACAACGCAACTCATGTAATATATATATATATATATATATATATATAATATATAGTATTATATATTATATATATATATATATATATTATATATATATACTATATATATATAATATAGTTTTATAATATATATATCAAAATATATAGTAGTTATAGTGAGTAGGTAGGTTGGGTTATATATAGTATAATATGATATATTTATAGGTTGTTAGAGTGGTAGTAGGTAATATACGTAAGTGGTGAGGGGTTGAGTGATATGGGGTTTGGATTATGTATATATATATATATGTATGTAGGTATATATATATAGGTAGGTAGTAGTATGTAGGTAGTAGTAGGGTTTCTTATGCTTCTACTACATCACACTCATATATTGATTGTTCTTATATATATATAGTATATATATTATAGTTATGTATATAATATATATATATATATAATATATATATAATATAATATCTTTAATGTAGTGTAGTATATAGGGTAGTATATATATATGATATATATCTTATTCACACATCAAACACTCAGATATTATTTCCTTATATATATATAGTATATATATAATATAGGTATGTTAGGATTGTTATATAATAGGGTATATATATATATATAATATCTATATATAATATATATATATATAATATATAATATATATATATAGTATTATATATATAATTAAATTTCGTGCGTGTGTTTTAATTTCACTTTTTTCATATGAACATCTCATTATTAAACATAATATTCTCTCATTTTCTTTTTAATTAATCAAATTAATTTTAAAATAAATAATAAAAAATAATCAAAAATAAATTTTACAAATCTTGTTAAATTCAACATATTTTTTCTTCTAATTTTAATAACCATGATATTTTATTCTCAAAAACAAAAATCCCTATCAATTCATATTCTTATTTATGTATTATGTAAATCTAAAAAATATTTTTCTTTAATTATATATATATATATATATATATAGTAGAGAGAAGAGAGACGTAGAGAGAGAGAGAGAGAGAGAGAGAGAGAGGAGAGAGAGAGAGAGAGGAGAGAGAGAGGCGACAATATTATTACTTTATTAGATTGTTAATTCTTTGTTATTGATGTATGCATTGCTGTTAGTTGATTATTTATCGATTAACCTATTATTTGTTCATCTATTTCATCATTCTTATTCATGAATTAATTATTTGGGTTATTGGTTATATTATTAGTTATTATAGTACTATTATTATTTATTATTCATTATTTATTATTTGATTATATTTGATTTATTTATTATTATATTTAGTTGATTATTTATATTATTATTTATGTATTATTTAAAGTAAAACGCATGCAGAGTAAAATTCGTGGATGGCCGATAAAATCAGGTGTTACTTTAATTTGCAATCAACATTTAGCATCAATCCAATGTCTTGCCAGGTGAAAACGCGTTGTATAGTTACTTTCCTTTAAAACTCATGATAAGTTTTTTTTCTCTTCATTTTTTGTATTTCCTTTGGTTACTGTGATTTTTCAGCGCATTCAAACTTTATGAATTATTATTGAAATAAAAGATAAGGATTGTTAGAGAGAATTTTTGTTTTTAGTAAAGCAATAAAGGGAGATCTGTAGAAGAATGACCCCTAAGCAAAATTAAATATATATATATATATATTTATATTATTATAGTTTATATATATATATAATATATATATATATTTTTATATGATATATTATATATATATTATATGTAATTTATAATATATATTTATAATTATTATATAAATTATTAATATTATAACATGGTTTATTATATAATATAGTATTATGATTATATAGTCTATATATATATATATATTATATATATAATATAATTATATATATATATATATATAATATTATATATATATATTATATATATATATATATATATAGTATTATTAGTATATATATATATATTATATTAATATATATAATATATATAATATATATTTTATTATATTAATATGATAATATATATTATAATATATATTATATGTGTGTATAGTATATTTGTATATATATGATATATTTTATATATATATATATATATATATTTATATATATATATATTATATATATATATAGTATACTATTATTATATATATATATATATATTATATATATATATATATGTTAGATGAGTGTAGTCACCGATTGAGCTTTTTAAATTCTACCAATGATTACAATTTGTGACAAATTTCATTTGCTTTTGATTTGGACATATTAAAAAAATTTTAAAATGTCTGCCACAAAGCCTTGATTTGGAAGCTTCCCTGTTGTTGTGTCTTTTCTTCTCTTAAGAACCTTTTCTGTCACACCTTTTCATGTCGTTCTCTTGCAGAAGATATCCTTTCGTCCTTGAAATTAATTTATATGGTATTGTTCCTCATAATTATTATTCTGCCCCAATAGTTTTTAAAAAGAATGAAACGAAAAGTCCTTGACTTATTCCTTTGCTGGAAAATCTGTTGATTTCGAACCATTTCATATTGGGACTATTCTTTATTAACCTTCAATCTCTCAATACTTCACTTGTTCACTTTATTCTTATGTCAAAGACGAAACTTTTTGGTCCTACTTTCCATTTTGGAAAGATAAAATATTAATTCAGAGGCTTGACCTTGAACACTCTCATTTCTTATCTTTCTCTTATTTTTAGCTGTGGCACAACACCGCAGTGTTTTACGTCAAAACTCAGATTTTAAAAGGGTTGGCATTAAAAAAAACAACAACCAAAACTCCCCCCACCAAAAAAAAACCGTGAATGGTGGTTTTAATAACGGCTGGATATAAATATATATATATTATTTTATCTATATTATTATTATATAGTATATTAAGTATATATATATATATATAGTATTATAATATATATTATATATTCATAAATATTATATATAATATTATATATATATAATTAAATATATATATATTATATATCCTATATATAGTATATATATATATATATATATAATATATATATTATATATATATATATATATTATAGTAATTAATATATATATATATATAGTTTATATTAGTAGTATTTATAGTATATATTATATAAGTAAATATGTATTTATAAATATAATATATATATATTATATTTATTATATATATATATATATATATATATATATATATATATATATATTAAATAATTACTTATATATATTATAGTATATATATATATATATATATAGTATATATATGATGATGTATATATATTATATATATATAATATTATATATATATATTATATTTTATATATATAGGTATATATATATATATATATATATATATATATTATTATATAGGTAGTAATATATATAATATTATGTGGTGTGCTTGTGCGTGTGTATATGTTTAGTATAGTGTGTATATATATATATATTATTTATGTATATATATATAATATATATATATATTATATAAATTTCAAAATAAAATTTAATTTGTGTTTTAAAGGAAAATGCAAAAATATGTCTGTTTAATTAAATTGTTATTTTATGAATGCTTAATAAATATTTCAGCTCAAAAAATTATATAAATTATGTTATAAATTATATAAATTCCGAAAAATTGCTAAAATGTTTCATTTAGATGTAAAAAAAATAAAAATAAATAAAAAAAAAAGAGCAAAAAACTTTTTATTTTGTTTTTTATTTTGAAAAACCATGGATTTCTTCCACTAAATGGATTTCTTCCACCACGGTTTGAAAAGATTTCATAGTTTCATAGAGTTACAGCCAGTCATGCAGCTACTTAGTTATAAGTTAGTTTAAGTGTATTAAAACTCTTACGGCACAAAAGGTTGCTGTTGGTTACGCAATTAATCAGTTTGTATGAAAACACAAGCTCTTACAAGTCAGATTTACAGCTTCGTGTGTGTTTTCTGTCAAACAAACCTATAATTGTGAACCACGCATCCAAACTGTTTCACAGCTTTAGACAATCCGTAGTCCTTCCGTTTTTATTTCTCGTGATCTTTCTTCAAAGTATTAATTTTTATTGTATTTTTTGAACAAGCTTCTGAAAGGAAAATTGTTCTACTAAAATTTAATAAGTTCCTCATGAAACCTCATTTTCTTGTTCATTATACAAATGTCTTCCCCCCCCCCCTTACGTGGAGTACACGTCACATATTTGAAAAATGATCAAAATTATCTGCCCTATTGAAAGGGTAGTTTATGGTTCGCATTTATCAACAGTCTCACACCTACTAGTGCTCTCCATTATCTTCGTATCCGGTGAAAACTCATGTTATCCTTCTAATGATATAATCGCTTCTCACTCATATATATATATATATATATAAGTTATAAATATGGTATATATATATGTATATATATATATATATACTATATATATACTTATATAGTATATATATATATGTATATATATATATTATATATAAGATATATATATATTATATATATTATGCAATCAGACTTGCAGTCCATGGAAGCAAGTTGCTTCCTAGTAAATAAAAGATAATTTTTAGAAATTTTAATATTTCAGTCTTAAAGCATTTCATTCTACTATCTATTATCAATTAATTAATCATTTTCATTTATCAATTTTTCCGCTTTGATTGTTAATTATTATAAATGAGTGTTAATGTCGAGGATTGTTTTACAATTTGTGGTCAGTTTACGATTTTGGAGAGGAGAGAGTAGAGAGAGAGAGAGGTAGAGAGTGAGAGAGAGAGGAGAGAGAGAGAGAGGAGAGTGAGAGAGAGAGATGAGGGAGAAGCAGAGAGACGAGAGAGGAGAGAGAGATGAGAAGAGAGGATGGGATGTTATACTCGATATCATTAAGTAAATTTGATTTCAAAAGTTCTTAATAGATGCATCCTTTCCCGCTTGTAATTACTTTCATGTTTTTTTGATTGTTTAAACAATAAAGTCGTATTAAAATTTAGTGTTCTTTCTAGTTTTTAAAAGGCAAATTTTTCTGCCGCTTAATATTATCGTAAATGTTTTAATTAAGGACAAGTAAAATCCTTTAAAATTGCTTATACTGTATAATCAAATTTCAAAGTTATTTTGTAGACAAAAATAAAGTTACACAACACACAGCACAATTTTGTATGTCGATAATACAAACCATCGAGAAGGAAGCTTGTGGTTCTATTTACCTTCTTAGCGTCCGTTTTTATAACGGTTGTATGTCATCTATTGTTTTTTGATGGTTTGATATTTTTTTTTTTCTTTGGAGTTCTTTGGCATGTTTCTAGGATTTATGAAAAGTATAAATTCATAATTTATTTTATTAATTGTTTTATTTTTATTTACCTAATGATATATATTTTAAATAAATTTGGATAAAAATATTCAAAATGTTATAAAATGATATATTTCTATGAAGTTAAAAAATAATTAAAGTCTGAACATAGTAGTGTTTAAATATATGAACCGAAGTGATAATTTTAATTATATATATATATATATATATATTAATTTATATATATATATAGTTATATATATATTTTTATATATATATATATGTAATATGTATATATAATATATATATAGTATATATATATAAATGCTGCGAAATGCTTCCGCCATTGTGGGAAATATTCTAGCCTGCCTGTTAATATAATATATATATATATATTATCTATATAATAATATATATATAGTATTATATATAATTATACTATATATTATTTATACATATTATATATTATATATATATATTATATATATATAATATATATATATATATTATATATAATATATATATATTATATATATAAATATATAATTTTTTAAAAAATAATATTTATTAAAAATTTTTAAAATATATATATATATATTAGGTCTACTGATACTTTTGCATTCATAGCTCTTGCTTTGAGAGGAATTCGTGTGATTCGGCTTCAATATTCCAGCCATCACTCAGACTCAAGATTTCGAAATTCCAAGAGTTCATTTCTAAATTTCAGTTTCTTAACATTTTATATGAAAAACATGGTATCAGCAAATTAAAGAGCTCCGATAAGTTGTTTAGAAGTATCCACGGGTGGTATTAATTGTGGATGGGATTTCAGATTAGTCTATCTATCTTCAGTTTTTCATAAAAGGTTCACTTCACTTAAAACTGTAGCTAGTACAGTTTTGTACACGCACACACACGCTCGCGCGGGCGCGGGCGCGCGCGCGCACACACACACAACACACACACTATATATATATATATATATATATATATATATATATATAACATATAAGTAAATATTATATATATATATACTTATATATATATATTTATATATATATGATATTTTGTATACATACAATATTAATATATATTATATATATATATATATATATATTATATATAATTAATATTATATATATATTATATATTATATTAATATATATATATATATATATATTATTATATAATATATATATATATTTATATATATATTTATATATATATTAGTAGTATATATTTATTATATATTATAATATCTCTCTATATAGATTATAAAATATATATATATTAGTATTATATGTATATTTATATATATATATATATATATATATATATATATATCATATATATATATATATAGTATTTATTATATATATAATGGAGTTTTCTTTTAACTTGTATTATATCTAATATTTTATTATATATATATTTACATTCATTTTCATACATATATATATAGAGTATAATATATATATTAGTAATATGTTATATAGTATATAGTATTATATATATATATGGAGGGATATTGTATATTATATTTTATATATAGAGTTGTATATATTATTTTATATATATATATATGGATAGTAGGTATATATATTATATAGGTTTTATTTATAATATTTTTATATTTTATATAATGTATGTATATTATAGTGTATATGGGGTATAGTATATATTTGAGGTATTGGTTATATATAGGTATATTATATATATATATTATATGGGTGAGGTATATTTTGGAGTTGATGGATGGTTTTTTGTATATTTATAACGCGGCAACCGGCAAATTGCGTAAGGCAACAGCACATATTTTGGCACATTCTGCGAACCAGCAACGCGCGAACCTGGTCGGTTGTCTCTGAGTTGCACAAATCGTCTAATGCAACTGCAGGTCGCAATATGTCGCGATTGTCCACTGGTCTTGCGCAATCTGAAACTGCGGTGTCAGGCAAGTTATCTTTTTGAACAGGGGTCATACTTTGTAGTCTGCGAGGAAATAAAGCATTCCTTCACATCAACCAAAAACTCTTTGGGAGATCCGTGAACATGCTCATTTAACATCAAGCTAGTGATGATGGATACAGAAATAGATGCTTAATGAAAGTGCTTTTTTGGATGAAATAGCGAAATATCAAATAAGTTAAAAAAAGTGATCGTATCTCCGAGAAGTATTGATACTGCAGTGAATGTTGGTTTAATAGAGAACGAACAGTAACTTTCAAATTAGTTATGATAGTATAAATTGCGTAAAAGATATTTGTTTTATGCCAATCTAGTAGTATATCAAGCGAACAACTTTTAAGCAGAGCTGGAATTAATTTATAAACGAGAAAAGATGAGATTCGCAGGATAAAATGCTGAAAATTGATATTGCCTCACTTCTCACTCATTGGTTCTACTATGCCATTACAAACTCGCATAACTGAAGTTCAGCCATCATTAGTCGGATACTTTCCAGTTTCCCCACAGGGCACGGAGGATGTGGAAATTGGATGCTGGGGTGCAATTGGGCATGTGTCCTCGTCCCCGCACAGCTGGTAGGCCCTCTTGTAATACAGGAGGCGTATTAAATTGCAAATTTTATCTCCAGTTGTGAAAATTTTTAGGAATTTTTTTTTCTATGCAACAGGAAAAAATAAGAAATAAGGTTTTATCAGCTTGTGTGTAATAGATAGATAATAGATAAGTAATAATAATAATAATAAATAATAATAATAATAATACTAATTATAATTATAAATTATTAGTGATAATATTAATAAGAGATTTGTGTTAGTATTCTGTTTAGTAGTGATACTAGCCTTATTATTGACAGTCTTAT
>JABUQX010054850.1:0-28907 GCA_015478945.1 Trachelipus rathkii
GTTCCCTTTTTCTCGTAATTTTACTGGAACAGCGTTTTTTCTTCTTTAGGGGATAGTTTTATTTGGGAGTCGGTGGGTAGTTTAATACATATTCTGGTTATTTTGACGAGTTTTGCTTTATTCGTCGTCGGTATGATGTTGGTTAGATTGAGCATGGATGTGTTATCCATGCTACTTGAGTGAGGGGGAGGCAGGAATTTTTTGTTGTAAGTGTTGTGATAGTATTCATCCTGGTGAGAACGGGGGGAGGCATTTTTACATCCTTTGTGGGAGGGCTTGAGGTTGGAGAGTTTGGTGAATTAGGGTGGGATTGGATTATGGGTTCTTATACTGATAGAATTGGCTCCCTCACATCTACCAGTGTGGTAGGCAGATGGGGAGTGATGGAGTTATTGTTGTGTGATGTTGGACTGGAAACTTACTGAATGAGCTTTTTTTGATGACTAACCCTGATACGGTATAATTACTCTAACTGGGCTGTATTTTAGTGAGAGATTTGTCATTTTTTGTGTTCAGATTTACTGAGGGCTGGAACCCATGTCTGATACTTGAGGATAGTTTTAGGTTTTGGTTCTAATAAGGAGTTTGTTATTAATAGTTGAACATGTGAAGATGGTGATGTATCTCCTATTGCTGGAAGTTGTGTTGGGTATAAAGAGTTTTCATGGAGGTAATCTTTTTTTCGTTGGGTTTTTAGGAGTGATTTGTCAATAGTGGTTGGTGGCGAACTGTCATTTGTCTTGAGGGTGTCATTGGTTTAAATTTGAATTCTTAATATTACTTACTTGGAATAAATTAAAATCAATTCATTAATGAGATGCGAGGTTATTGGTTCGGGTATTAATAGGATGGAGGGAGGTGGTGATGGTCGTGGTTAAAAGGGTGATGGAGGATTCTATGGGGGATGCGGTATTCTGCGCCAGAACAAAGACATTTATTGTAGAATATGTTAAATAATTTTGGGTATTAGTTGAGATGATTAATGTGTGGCTATGTTTACGTCTGGGTAATGGGAATAAGACTGATGTCGTTCTGATAAGTAATAAGATTATATGGTGGATTGGTTGGTAGGGGATGGCAGATCTGCTGTAAAAAAGATTGAATAAAAATGAAGACATAGCACACCTGTGGGACGCCATTTTGTTATTTGATAGAATGGGAGAGGATGTTTTTATATAAGACTTTTGCAAAAAGGTTGGTGAGGAAATTGGAGAGATAATATTTTTGTTATTATTTTCTAGTGGGGGAGTGAGATTTTGAATAAGGATGTGTGTGGGGATGGTGTCGAATGCTTTGTTTATATCTATTGCAGTGAGTATTGATCTGTGGGAAGGGGATTGGTTAAAGTCCATTGATGATATGTTGTGTGAGTGAGGTGAGGGCTGTTGAGAAAGAAGAAAAATGTTGATTCAGTGTTGGAAATTTTGGGAGATATAGGGTGAGAATTTTGATTTATATTAATTCTCTAGCGTTTACTATTGGAGCAGAGAAAGAAAGATTGGGGCGATAGGAGGAGGGGGAGTTAATGTTTTTTTTTTGGTATTTGAGTTTTGGGATTATGAATGCTTGTTTCCAGATTGGGGGTATGTAGTTAATTAAGTTGCCAAGATTTGTTGAAGATTTTTGTGATTAGGAGGATTGCATTTTCTCTCTAAGGTGTTTTATGTGTAGGTTGGATATTGAGTCAGTTTTGTGTTTTGTGTTGAATTTTTGAGGGTTTTAATGGTTTTTAATTCATGATTGTTGTGAATGGGAGGTATGGGGTTGAGATCTGAAGGAAGTTTCTTGAGTTGTTTTTTTGTTTTCCCTATTATCAAGGGTGGGTTTGGTTTGAGCGAGATTTAGCAATAATAATTTTTGCAGAACTGTCCCTGATGTTGATTTTGGGAAAGGAGGGAGTTGTTGGGTAAAGATGGTAGGGATGGTGGGATAGTGGGGGGTTGTTTTTTGATTGTTTATTTTTTGATGACTTGCAGGTTTTTCTTAATTGTTATGCGAGATATTTTGTTGTAAGTATTCTGAAACTTATTGGTAGTGTTAGTGGTTATGAGAGGTTAGAGATTGGGGTGTTTAGGTTTGTTATTTGATTAGAAATGTGTGGGTATATATGGATTGGTTTTCGGAGGGAGTTTCTTTGTTAAGGAGTTGGCTAATCTTGGGGTTGAGTTTGGGTTTGGGTATGATTTTCTGTGGCCTTGGGTATATAAAGAGAGGTTTGCAGATTGTATTGTTTAAATGAATTGATGGAGGATGTGTAGGGATGTTGTTTAGTGGATGGTAAAGGTTATAATGTGGTTTCAATCAATAGTTTGTATATGCATGACGATAATGTTTTTAGTAGTTAGTGTATGTAGTATTTTTTTTTGGGGGGGATTGTTGGGGGGAGTTTAGAGAAATAAGAATAGGAAGGTGATCCAATTGTAGGTCAGTAATAGTGTCAGGTTAGTAAGTGGTGGTAGGAGGGGGCAGAATTGTAAAACAAAATAATAGAGGGATTGGTTTACTTGGGGAGGGATTCGGGTGGGGAATTTTATAGAATTAGGATATTGGGATTCTATTCGTATAAGGATATGTTGCTCGGGGAGTCATAAGGGTAGTACGTTTTAATACACAGGCAGTGTGGTGGGGCGTTAAAATCGCCCTGAAGGATGAGGATTTGGGTTGTGGATAATATTGATAGTGGGGTGTGAGGTTGTTGGGAATATAATATAATAATATAATATTATATATATAATAATATATACTATATATATATATATATATATTATATAATATATATTAATATTTTTTTTATTTCAATATATATATATTAATATATAATATCTAATATATATAATATTAATAATTTAATTTATATTTTATAATATATATAATTAATAATGGAATAATTTATTTATTAACATGCTATAATATATAGGAAAAAAAACAGAATTCAAAACTATTTCACAATATTCAAGTAGCCTTCTCAAGAAGCATTGTTTCTCTTCTTTCAGGCTATATAAAGTAAGCAAATAAAATGTTGAAATAAAAAGAGAAAAATAATAACAATAATAATAATTAGCTGATTGTTGTACATAAAGAAGGCTCAAGTTATTGTATTTAAATTTCTGATAATTAAGAAGTTTAAATATTTACAATAAACAAATACCGCAAAATCATCAATGAGATTGCTCTGAAGATTTAAAATTACAAACATTTTTGAATAGAACGCTCTATCAACTGTTTCCTGTTATTATCTGAATCAGGGTATAACAAAGTCATAGTGGGAAGGTCTATTCTATGCTTCAGCTCCACTCGGTGCTTATGTAAGGATGATGTGTGGTCACCTGTTAATAGTGCGTAGGTGTGCTGATACATCCTTCTTGAAAAACCATTAGTCTCCCCAAAGTAAACAGATGGACAATCACTACACAAAATTTAGAAGACAATGATTATTTTTCATTTCATTAAATCTAGTTTTACTTGCGAATCTTTTTGTTGTGTTTGATATGGTAGGCATCAGCATAAATTCTTTTGGTAAAGGGACTAAAGGAAAATGTATCAAAAGAATTTATGCTGGTGCCTACCATATCAAACACGACAAAAAGATTATTATGTAAAACTAGATTTAATGAAAAGGAAAATAATCAAAGTGTCTACAAGATTTCGTGTAGGGATTGTCCATCTGTATACTTTGGGGAGACTAATGATTTTTCAAAAAAGAAGTATCAGCACACCTATGCACTAAAAACAGGTGACGAGGCATCATCCTTACATAAGCACCGAGTGAAGTTGAAGTATAGAATAGACCTTCCCACTATGACTTCCTTGATTCAGATACTAACAGGAGACAGTTGATGTAGGCATTCTTTATCAAATATGTTTGTAATTTTAATAGTCTTCAGATCAATCTCATTGATGATTTTACAAATATTTTATTGTTGTTATTTTAAACTTTCTAAATTTATCAGAAATTTAAATACAATAGCTTGAAATTTCTTTATGTACAACAACCAACTAATTATTATTATTCTTATTTTCTCTCATTGATGTTTTAACCATTTTATTTTTGCTACTTTAGTATTGGGCCATTGGGCCTGAAAGAGGAGAAACAATTGCTTTCTCGAAAAGCTAGCCCAGTTTTATTAAAAGTTTTTATCTACTTTGGAGCTTCTGTAGTCCTATATATATTAAAAAAAAAATGTCAATATACACACCTACTCTCAGATATTGATAAAATTTGGCATACTGAGAGAACTTTTGCTCCTGATCTCACTGGTACAAACCGCTGGTCTCTACGACCCATAGTTTTCGAGATATGGGTCCTAAAAAATTCGCTCGAGAAAAGTCACCATGGCCAGTCACCCACATTTTGGGGTCAATATCTCGGCTATTATTAATGTACACAGACTAAAAGTATATATCAATAGAATCCTCATATCATGCGCTTTCCAATGGTATAATTATTTTACCATTTTTAAGTACTTGAAAAATTTGCACCTCGGGATGGATGTTGAATTTTTTTTTTTTCAAAATAAACCTAAAGCTTTATTTTACTATGTTAAAAATAAAATTTGTGTGTTTCTAAGTCCATTAATATGTATTTATCAGGTTAAATATCACAATTCATGAATTTTTGCAGGAAAATAAAAAAAAAAATTCAGTAAATATACATTTAATATATGGATTAGTGATGGGACGATTAATCGTCATCGTCATCGGCAAAAATCGGCATATTTTTTTCAAATCGTCATCGTCATCGTCAATTTTTGCCGATTATTTTGACAAATCAAAAAAATATTAGAATTTTAGGATAATATATAAAACTCAATAATATATACAAGTATATTCATTAAATATAATTTAATAATATGTAAATTAAATATTTATATATTAAATATATATATATATATATATATATATACATTAAAATCCTGCCCAAATTTTTGATTATGGTATTGGTTGTCAACTAAGGATAATAATTTTTATTTAATTTCTGCATCCATATCCTCATCCTCCGCAAATCCTAGAGACAACCATCATTTTATTATCCCATATATAATAACCAGTAACTTATTCACCCCTCTTCTAGAACACATCTTACAGACATTATATCCCTATATGTGGGGGGAAAAAATTGCCCACACACCGTATTCTGCGTGTCGTAGAAGGAACTAAGGCTGATGTTGGTAGTTGGGATTGGCTGCCACCCATCTTATCTTTTGCATCTATCTAATGCATGGCTTCAGAGAAGGTCGTGATAGCCGTAAGCGGCGTTCTAAAATTTTCGGCGACAAATATGTTGAATCGTATGGATCTGGAATTAGATATGAATGTTGAGAAGAGAGAGAAGGTGATGGATGTATCCAATAGAAAGGGCAATTTGGAATTTGCTATAGCTGTGACTGAAACAAGATGGAAGGACAGTGAAAATAGAGTGGTGTGGTGTGAAATGATGTTGTGTTGGTGTGGAAAGGAATGAGAGGGGGATAAGAGATGATTTCGCAATTCTGATGAGTGCTTGTGGTAGAGAGCTATGGTAGATGTTGTGTGTGTGAGTGAGTGTAGAATTTAAAGTTAAATTTAAGTTTGAATTGGTTAAAGTATGTGTGTGGATTGCGAGTATTGGTCCATCTGAGGTATGTTGAAGAGTGCGATTTTCTGGATTGATTAAAATGATGTTTTGGATGGGGTGAGTTAAGGGGATTTAGTTCATTTGTCCCATATCTGCCACCTAAAAGGATTTTTATTTTTTACAATATGTCACCAACCCTCACGTCAGAGCTTATTCAGGAGGGTGAGTATGACTCAATAGTTCACCTCATCTAGCGCAATTACGCAGATAGCACAGACGCAGGCTATTAATGTGAGGGAGGATTAAATACAGAGGACAGATACAGAAGTGAAGAAAATTCCAACAGACAAAGGTGGCAGGGTTAGAAGAAGCAAAGCGAACTAGCCTGGAGAATTTAAGAGGATTGGTAGAGACGCCTCCTTTGTGCTACGGAGGGCTTCGTAAGGTGGTGGTACGTCAATGATAAGTTTCTTCGAGCACTTGCCGCTTGGGTGCCTGTAGAATAGAGATGAAGTTTTAACAGAACAGTTTATAGCTTATTTGGGGCCTTTGTCTCGACCCTATATAAAGCCAGGTGCAACCAGAGCCTCCCCCCCAGATATGAGAGCAGTATCCATAATACAAGGGCGGATGAAGACCTTGTTTTTAGCTGGAGCAACTGAGAAGGGAAAAAAGTCTCGGTCTAACAGAACTGCCCAGTTTCTTTTGGGAGCCTACGTAACCCGTTGTTGATGAGGTTTCCAAAACTTTATTCTTTGTTTATGTTAAAGCCAAGGATGTTATATTGTCACCAGGAGATACGAGAGAACCTCGAAGAGATAGGAACGTTAGGAATGCGTTTTAGAGAAGGAGATTTGCAGATGTTGGGTTTTTTAAGAATTGAATTTTACAAGGTTAGAGGCTAGAAAATTTAATCAGTAGGGGAACGAATAGAATAGGAAAGATTAGACGAGAGCAATTCTAGAAGTAAAGAGAGGGAAGCGAATGATAATGAGTTATGAAGAATGAAAAGGTCGAGTCATGGAATACATGAGTTGATAGAGTTAGAGTGCGGTGAGAAGATCAATTAATGAAGTAGAATAAAGTAGGAATAAAGACGAAAATGAGACATAGATACTATTTGACCAGAAGAGAAGAAATGCCTTATCAACACAGCCGACATTGAGAAATTTGAAAGAGAAAGCTCGACATAATTAAGCAAGAGAAAGGGAACCCAAAGGAGGAGAGCTTGGAGAGCAGTGACGCGGTCCATACCCGGTCAATTCTTTTGGATATGTCAAGCAGCCACAAAAAGCAGTCTCCCCGATAAGTTCCTAGAGCTGAACGCTAAATCGATTGATAGGAAGTTATCCGCCAGAGAGCAACCGAGCGCTGAAACGTATGGCTATAACGGAAAGAGAGAATGAGTTTACCAGACTAATCAGAAGTGAGCAGTTGAGAAGGGTTTAAAAGATCTTGATAGTCTACAAGTTGAGAGATATGCGCGATGTTAGAAAGGTTTTCAGAGCGGACTTCCTTTTTTACGGAAATAGCGGCCTACTGTGCGAGCTTCACATGAGGGAACGGCTAGTTCTGAGACATAGGGAGTATAGTTGAACGAGGGGCGGGGATACCTCGGAAGCAAACTCCCTCAAACTTGGGGAGGAATGCATCTGGGCCACCCGTTTTTCCTATCCTTCATAGATTTTAGGGGCCTATGCACACGATCAAGATGTAATCACAGCAAATACATAGGACACCTGAAGAGGAGAAGGAAGGAGGAAGAGAAATGCCGAATAGGAGGCAGATTGAGTTAGATGAAAATAGGAGGCGAAGAGATTGGCTTTTCAGTTGGAGAATTAACAACAGAACATCAGAGGAAAGGGAGATTTACAGAGTTGCTAGGGATGTTTTTTGGCAAGAGACAAAAAAGATTTGTCGTAGGAGATCAGGAGTATAGCGCATTTTCGTTTGGATGAAGCCAGCTTTGCTCGTCGAGGTATCCCTGCAACGATTTTTTAGCTGAATGAAAATTGGCGAGGGTGATTGGAGAACGAGAATTTTTCCACCCTCCGATACAGCACTGTCATCTAGTGATGGCAGAAGAAAAAGCTACGGAGATCGGGAAGGGAATTTAATATGGAGAGTGTTTAGAAATTGTGAATGATGTTTGAATTAGTTATACTTTTAGTTAGATAGAAAAAGGTATTGAATATAGATGAATATTAAGGCCTGTTCTTTTATAAAGTGAATTATTAAATAAAGTTAAAATCTAGACCATTTATATACTTTTTAAATATTTATCATCCATATTAATTCCTAACTGGGTGCCAAAACATTTGACTAATAATATTCATGAAAATTTAATATGTGATAAGCTTTCAAGTGATATATAAAGTCTTCGTGAGTCATATTGATTTATATATGATTAAGTAATATATTTACTAAAATAGGTACTTGTATTTAACTTAAATACATAAAATAAAATACACAATTTTCAACTCCATACTCATTTGTCTATCTACCATAAGTCCCTACGTGATCCGTCTCCGAATCCGATTCTAGTTGATCCGCACTTGAGCTCACTTAGTTTCCTGCACCTTTCCTCTAATACCCTTAACCTTTTCGCAGCACTTCTTCATTCTACAGTGTAGTTTAATTTATATTTCTTTATTTTTTAAACCTTTCTATACAATATTTTGTTAATTCTTATACTATTTTTCAATCACCTCTCGATACCACTGATTAACAGGCACCACGCAAATGTTATTGCTCGAGTAAATTTCCAACCTCAGATTTTCGGCAGGGTATCGATACCCACTGTCTCATCTCTTACCTGTGTTCAGTCCTCTCCTATCCTTACTCTCATAGGGTCTACATATACTATATCTAAATTACTTTGATCTTCTATCATAACTACCTATCATAATTGGATTTCTATTTTATTTGGATTAATTCACCAATTAGTCACATTCTTTGAGTTATACTCACTTAAGGTATCTCAATCACTATTATCATATTAATACTATATAAATTTCATAGATTTTCCTTTCTAATACAATCACTATCTCAATTACAAATATTAATTAGTTTTTGATCTCCGTTGTTCATGCGCAAGTCATCTGTCGCGTCTTCATATACACTAACTAAACTCTCTCACCATTCAAACGGCTAAACTACAATAATGACCATCACTTTATATGTTGATCAGACAGCTTAATAGAATATAACCCACGAGGCACTCCACCCACAGAACTCATTATCTTTCAATTTCATCCCTACATTTCTTATCCTTTCTTAACCAACTTTTCGTACTTTCTTGCCCTTGTTAAATAAGTAGCCCAAGAATAGGTCCTGACTGTGCCGTTGAGCCACTGTATGATCACGTAAGTGCTGTGATCCATAACTCTACAACGCTTAGAGCACCTACACACTCCCAAGTACGTCTCTTTTTATAAGGAGAGCTGACATTTCTTTTTTTTACTATTTATCATGTCGTGCAAAACTTATTATCCATTTCTGACGCGGGCTTATTTTGTCAAGCATTTTGTCACTCCCGTGAGGAGCAATAGACAGAAGTGGTGATATTTCGATCTTAACCCATCTCAGTACGTCAAGGTCGATGTACGTCGAACAATCCTACAGCCTCTCACAAAATACTCTCGATCTCTCGTATTTTCACCCGTGGGTCTTCGTACACCAGTTGTGTATTATCATTACAGAGTAGCGAAAGTATGCTTACGTAACAAAGCCAGTTGCAGGTGAAACAAATTGTTGCACTTTCTTTAGATACCTCTCACGAATCGTAGTGGAAAGGCGCACACGGCGAACCAATAGCTCTCATAGAGACTTTGAGAGTCACCCCATAACTCGTCTATATGCTTCAACGACATCCACACATCTCTTGTCAACAACTCTCAATTTTTTACTTCTCTTAACACAGCAGAGAATTTCAATGCTCATTTTTCATTTTTTTTTTCAATATCAGCGGTTAACATAAGGTTCAAACACATTGTCTATTACGAATATACCTCAACGATATGACTATTAGTAAACTTTTATCACGTGATAAGGCTAGTTATTATACAAAAACGTATTATCTCAAGGTCTCCTGCTGGTACTCCTTTTTGGGCTGCTGCCTATTAATCTTTTAAATCAATACTAATAATCTATAACATATACCACCTCAAATAGAACATTAACTAATTTAATATACATTTAATAGTCCTAAGTAATTATTTTTTATACTAATAAATTATAATTCTCCCATCAATACCCTTTTACAACCATACAATATATAACCTAACGGGTATGCATCAAACAAAGTAAAGTTTTATACTTTATCTAATTCTTTTATTTCCTTTGTTTACATAATGACTACAAAACCTCTATGAACATTTAAACATACTATACTTAACCTATCTCTTATCTACTATTGCAGACAGACGAAGAAGCCGCGGAGACGAGAGGCGCAGCGAGCGACATATTTTTAAATATCATATCATTTTAACCAAATACATGTGTCCCCATGGCCCTCTCCAAGCTTAGTGTAAACATCTAAAACGAACATAAGTCCAACTTTCCACTATACACCACTCGAGGTGAACGTTGATCCATCACGAGTGTGTTGCCGACACAATATATATTTTTCAATCTAAATCCGTATACTAATTCCACATTACTCTTTGTAAGAGACTGAGCGTTATTATACTTTTTCAGTTTCATGCAATTTATAATTCGAGTCGCCTAATTTTCTCCCCCAATCCGAAATAAATTTTTTTTTTATTCTATAAATCCGTAAATTTACATTCATCTATGACATAACGGCCCTTCTAACTACCCACATTAGCATCTATAAAATATATTATAGAATTTATCTATTTATACTTTTATTAATTATATTATTTATTAATCAAGACTTCTTCTTCTTCTCTCTTCTCTTATATTGCTCTAAGTCTAATTCTTAGTACACTCACTAGGATACAAGTTCGTAGGGTCTATAAGATTTCTATTACTTACACCTATCCTTCTTATAAATGTAATTTTCAAACTCTACATTACTTTATACATCATAACCGTGGCACGATCGTGAAGTGAGTTCGCGTGGTGAGATAAAGAATAAGTATTCGGTCAGCTTGTCCTCTCCTGCAGCGTGCCCACCTTCATCAAGTCTATCTACAACCAACTCCAGTTCTGTTATATAAAGCTTACATAGAAATCGATGCAGGCCTGAGACTATTGTCTCCAGTACTGTAGGCGATATATTACAGGCCTCTCTTGCGTTCTATCATAGTGGCTCGTCTCTCTGGGGCCAGCTCAGTCATATTCTTGATCCAGGCCAGGCTATCCAAAGAGGACCGGAGAGGAGCAACCAACGCTTGCTCTGATTGCTCTGCAAGTGGTGTATGGTGTTCACCGTTACCGCCTAAGCTACCTATCTGCTAGCTTAGTAAGTGTCGAGTTTTTTTCCTCATCTTCGCTGTTTATCCCCGGGCTGCGTCGAGCGTGGCTGCAACTTTCTGCTATACTTATTTAGATCTCTCTGCCCGGCGAGTCAAGCCTCACACGTCCTAAATTCTGGCAAAGTGTGAAATTTGCCCTTCTGTTTTACTTATTCCTTACCTTTCGAATTCTTATTATTGGGTGACTGTTTAGATACAGCACCATATGTGAGGTGGTGAGAAAGTTCCGATCACAACTGTACAGTTTCTTGTGAAAAAACCCCTCCATAAAAAGGGCCAGGGTATTTATACTGGTCGGTATCTCGGGTGGTTTCCGTCAAAAAAAATTAAAGGGTGTTTGACTATATTGATTACTACCTTCAGTTTCTTTTCGAATCTTATTTCTTTAGTCTAGCTTATGAACTAGATTTACAGTTCGTTTTTAAATTCAAGGACTCTATGAATTAAGTGAAATAAAATGATGGGTCTTGTAGTCTGGACCTATTGAGGATATTTATTTAATGTTACTCAAAATAAGAGCTTTTTTCGCTTTTCTGGCACTTTTTCGGTATCTTACAAGTTATGTCAGGCAACCACTTAAATGTTAGTTTTTGAAAAAAAGAAGATAATTAACAAAGAAAAAATAAGCCAAAAAATAAGATAAAAATAAATAACGGTCAACATTACAGGAATTAGATTTGTGATTTAAATGGAATTTCTAAAGATAATTTGAATATTACCATTTTTACCAATAAGTCTATTTCATATTGAAATGAAATATAGATTTACCTAACGTATTTTACGCCTGTGAGGGGTCTTGGTTTAAAGAAGGATGAGGATGAGTTCAAGAAGAATCAAAGTGGGGTTGAGGAATCTTGGGGACGTAATATAGAAGGGTAAGTTTGCAAGTGAGTAATCTTTTTTGTATGATATTTTTTAATTAAATGTATAAATAGGGTTCATTTAAGGTAATAATCTGGTGAATTTGATCCTAATGTGGTAAGTGTTCCCAATATGCATTCTGTGTATGTGGTTATGTAGGTTTATGAAAATCTTATATATTCAACAAATGGTTGATTTTCTTGAAGCTATACTGATAATCGGTAATTCATAATCAATCTCAATAATTATTAACTGAATCATTATTTATACTACTGAAAAGGGAAATGTTGATTTAGTAACCCATTAAAAAATCAACAAAAATAAATGCCATAAAAAAAATAATTTAACTTAAAGATGCAGTCACTATAACATGGGCTTCTTATTCGGATTAACGGAATAAGTTTTCATTGCGATTGCTTGTTGACAATACTGCACATCATTCTAATTTATAGCATAAGTGATTTTTTACTCTGGACCCTCCAGACATCCCACTTAACGGTCTTCCCACTAAGCCTAAAACCCCACTTACTTCGAAGAGCATAATAAATGACGACTACTTATGTTTCGAGGTAGCGATAGGGATGATTTGGTATAGTGGGGAGTCAGGTGTTAACATTCATTTCACACGATAAAACTTAGAATGAATTATAGGTCTGTAGGTTTACTATTAGTAAGTTTATACCTTCAGAACATACATCATGGAACTACGATAGGACAGGTACAGTAAGAACAGTAAGAATTAGAAAAGCACTTAAAGGGTCTGATGGGATGGAATTCAAAAAAAAAATATTAGTATTCAGGAATTTGTAATAAATAGATTTATTAAAATTATTTTTCGTCGAAGATTATCTTTTAGATATTAAAACTATATATAAACTTATAATTTGTTTTAAAATCTAATCATTATTAACTTAAGAATTAGAATATATTTGGTGGAGTCATTTACTTTTATATAGGATGATCCCAAAAGTAATTGTGACGTATTAGGGGTCAATATTTATATTTTTCTTAAGATTTATGTAAAATTTAGGTATCAATAATAGGTTGAATTATTATATATTTTTTAATACGTTGTGCCTGAAATCGTCTTTCATCGCAAATTCTTTGTTGTTTGCAGATTCATCACGGCGTTGCAGACAGACTTTGCGACTGATCTCAATATTGAGTACTAACCTTTCTCAACCTATACTTGCAATCGTGGTCATACCCTGACATTTTTAAGTCTTTAGGTTTCGGAGGATTTTATGTATGAAGTTCTATATAAGTTTCATTTACAATGGTAGACATACTATAATTTTCTTTCTGTTATATATTATATATATTATATATTTATATATATATATATATATATATATATATATATTATATATAGGATCTAATATTATTATAGTTATTTTATTGTTATATATGTTTTTATATATTATATATATCCGGAAAAGAGATAAGGTGAGACTAGATAGACTAGAGCAAATAACAAAATTTGATTAAAAATTGTTTAACAAAAAAATTATTATTAATTTCTTGATTTAAATTTTTTCATTCTATTAGTGGGTTGATAAGAGACCATGTGATACCCGTAGATTCTTATATTAGCTCAATTGTATTTTTCCTGTCCTTTTAGTAAAACTCTACATTTTTGTGCTTCTCTGTTTTAAGTGAATAATGTGTGCAGCTTTGCGGGACAATGACCTTCTTCCCGAACTCACAATGCGCGAATTAATTCATAGGGGGGATCATGATTTTGAAATTGTAGCTAAGGATGAAAGTTGTAGTATACCTTTTTATAAATGTGTGAATGTGCCATCGATCAGCAGTGCCGATCATGCGTGTCGAATGGTGAGTGTGAAAAGCCAGGCGGATGTACCATTAGATTTAGTAGGTTTTCAGGGTTTAATTGAAAAATATTGAGCCCGATACTCTGGCGTGATAAAATTAACTGTCTAGGAAAATGCTTATATTGAACAATAAAAAAAAAAACAAATATATAAGAAAGGTACTATAGCAGAAAGTTACATCATCTACCGAAAAAGTATCAAAATGGTAGACTTGTTAGTTAATAAGATTTCAGGAACCCGATACAATGGAAGGGAAATCTGACACCTAAAATTACGGAATGATTTTGTATTGAGAACGTACCTTTGCATCCTGATAAAATGGCTTGTTCTGCAAAGGCATAGAAGTTGATAGCACAGAGACTTTACTTGTGACATGATGTGGAGTGCTACCAACCATTATTCATAGATTGAATAAAGAGTCAAACGCCTGTTAGGTTGCCTTTTGTAGATTCCAGGTACGTGCCCAAGATATTGAACAACATGTCGAGAGCTGGAACAGACTTATCCGTCCAGAATCGCCATATATTTGCTTCCCGCGGTACCTGTTAGAAGCGGATAGTAAACTGCATTGTGTCATTGATATTTACCGGAAGCTTAATGATTGTCACAAAGACTGATTCATCCCATTTGCAATTTGATAGATATGATCAATAATATGCAAAGGGAAACATTATTTTTCGACTATAGATTTTGTAAGAGGTTATTATCAGGTCGCGGGAATCCAACAGTGTAGAAAAAACGGCTTTTTCGACTCCTTTCGCCCAAAGTTGTGAAACAAAATGCCTTTGGTGTGAAAAATATGGCCCTGGCCACTTTCAAGGTATGATTGGCTTTGTCTGAATTGCCATGGTCCAGGGTGATGGTTTATTTGGATGCATATTATTAACTCTACAAAACAATCGGGACCATTTATTACCTTGATCAAGTTCATTCATCTTTAGAGGAAATGGTAATATTATAGCCGAGTATAACACGTCTTTTGCGTCTGAGTGGAATTTTGCCACATTATTCAAGTTTGGATTCTTCCTTAGAAAAATAAATAGCTAGAATTCCGGTCCACGACCATTAACACCATTGCATCGTTTTTAGGAGGTGAATTTATAGACAGCCATAATCTCAATCACAAAATTAAGCAAAGCTACTGCCAAGACGGAGGAAAAACAGTTAATGGACTACAAAATTCATCTACGCTGAAGAATTGAAGGCATTAACAAATACTTTGTTGCTAGATCTATTACAGATGGATTTCTCCAATGGAGCCTAAATGATCTTTGGGGCTGGGGCTTGTTTGTCACAAGTTCAAATAGGCGAACGTAGACCAATTGCATTTATATCAATGACATTCAATGGGGCACAAAAGAAATGGGTATGAATAAGAATTAACTGCATTACATTGGCAGTAATATCTCTTAGGCGTTCTTCGGGGTGAATTCGTTATTTGAGACCATATGCCTATTTATTACAAAAACATGACCTTTGAGAGATTATCATAGGATCTTGAATAATGATAAATTATTTTGAAATACGATATGTCTGGTCCAACTGTATGTTGTTGCAGATCCACTCTCACGGCTCCGTCAATGACATAATTAAATAATTCCGGAGACTTCTGTTGAATTTATTACTGACGGAATCCCCATGAAATTCCTGGGAGGAGTTCTTATAAGATGCTTAGCTTATTTCAATATGTTCTTGGGCGTTCACTTTAAACTCTGTCAGTTACTAAGGAATTACAAAAAGCATCTCCCAAAAATATAAGTTAAAGCAACAGATTTCAAAAAGGTTGAATTAATTACTTAAACCGGGGTCAGATGCCCTATTTCACAAATAATCAACACTTTTACAGAAAATCAAAGACCCAGTTTGCGTATATTATAATAGTAAGCCTTACTTACACGGAAGCCATTACTAATGAATTTGTTCAAATGTCTGAGTGGGTTCACTACAATTACATCTAAATAGACAATTGTCTACCAACAAAGTTGAGATTAAAAAAAGTAAAACAAATTGGTGTTCCGTTGCATTTAGATATATTTCTGGGCAATTTTAGTGATATCTAATTATTGATATTCTTTGTATGTGTGGTTGTGTACTCCCTACAAAAGTTCGCAGATTTAATACCAATCAAATTCGTCCAGTTCTTTTCTATATTTTATAGCTTAGATTTTGAACTGTACAATGAGGGATGTACCTGATGTGAACGATACGTAAAGACGCAGACGCAGGTTCATGCCATCTCACTGAAATATTGGAAAGATCTACAGAAATTAAATGGCAAATTGATTAATTGATCCTAAAAGAGATCGTAAAAAGTATTAAATAACTTTCGCTAATGAAAAATTTATTAGTCTACTTCAAATAAAATTTTAGGAATAAATACTCTAAGAGATCAAGTTAGGGGTTCAGGGGATCATCTTGATAAAAGTTTAGCATAGTTCAGCTAGGGTTGTGGAGATAATTTCAAAAAAAAAGTCTGAAGTCATTTCAATTACACATTTACATGAACACGCTGACTTATTTCTTACAAAAATCAGCTGGTTTCTCTGAAACATTTTTCGTTTGAGAGAAAAATGAGCTGAGAGCCTTAATAGAAATATGGATCTTTTAAAGAACAAGATTTGAGCTAAAGACCTGGAGCTATCAAAAAGATTTAAAAGTTATTTATTTATAATCATGGATTAATTATTATTAATTTTAGATACACTGATATTATCATTTTGGTTATTCTTTATTTTATACTTTCTCGCATTCAATTTCATTTAATGTATTTTTTAATATTTTAAGTTGGTTGATTTATCAAGAAGTGGAAGGTGTGGTCTCCGATACACTGTATGGAATCTTCCCATTAATCTTTTAGAGAGTACCGTATTGATAATAGACAGTAAGGTTTGATACTTGTAATAGTTCTCTGAAGTGCTAGTGTTCGCATGAAAGGCCTACACAAATTATGGCATCAACATAGAACGAACAATCTATGGAAAAAATCCCATGTCGACAGCTTTCCAGATTGCGTGCACAGAGTGACATGTT
Source organism: Trachelipus rathkii (assembly GCA_015478945.1). NCBI lineage: Eukaryota > Metazoa > Arthropoda > Malacostraca > Isopoda > Trachelipodidae > Trachelipus > Trachelipus rathkii. The sequence continues at coordinate 16,722 of JABUQX010054850.1, forward strand.
AATGTCAAAAAGCATAGATAGGTCTAATTGGGCTCTCACTCAATGGATGGCTGCAAAGACTTTTAGATGATCATGATGAAATAGAACAAAGTTAGTAGTTTTCGAACCAATTCCTGATTTTAGCAAATCACATATAAATATCAATGACAAAAAGATAATTGTAATTAAGATAAATCCTAGCGCTAAGACTACTTGATCTCTAATTGTTCTTTCAATAGGGGAAGAATCATCAAGGCATGGGGAATGTCTGCGGCTGACCATTGGAGATCGGTGCATTACCAATGGCCAAACAAGAATGTCTTTAGAGGCAATGCAGTTCTAGATTTTCACCATGGGATTGGGCAGTATACTGATGATAGTATCCAGGGCCCTCATCATTTATATTTTCAGAAAAAAGAGAACACACTAAAGTCTCCATTGCTTAACAATGGGCTTCATCCCAATAAATTGTTCTTGGTGGCTTTAATTGGGAAATACCGTCAATGTTTTCTGCCTCAAACTAAACAACAATCTGTAAAAACCCGAATAACTAGGCCAAGTGTGCCTTATTCCAAAGGTAGTCATCGCCCATATAGGACATTTAGGAAATCTGAAAAACAGCCTAGTCGTCCTGTAAGTTATCATGATGGTTCACAACCATCTACTTCTTTGTTCCATCCATCTTTTGATAAAGTGTTAGAACCGGCACATACTTCTTCTTCTGGTAGTTATTCTTTAGGGCATAGTCAGGTTTCTTATCCTCAGCCTTATCCTTCTTATCAAGGATATCCTTCAACAGCTGAAGATCAATGTCTGTGTAGGACTCGTATGACGTTCCGTCAACAGCTGGTGCGGGAAATTTTGGTCCTGCAATGGCTGCAAATTACCCAAATTATCCTCAGTATCCAAATCCTTCATTTACATCTAACGTAGATGTAGGGAAATTAGAAATAATGCAAAGACGGGGTATTCGCTCTGTTATGCATCAATTTAACTGGGGAACTCTAAATCCAGAAAAGCGTAAGGCTTACATCAAAAAATGGGTTGGTATAATTTACAAGGAGGATGATTGAATATTTAGTATGGGTTCTTCATAGTCTTCTTTTGGTCCCAAATAATAGGTTAGGAAGGTTATTGTTTTAGGAATGACCTATTAGTATTAGTATTTTTAGGTAATTTCTTTATTTTTGTTTTCTTTTGTCACAACATGATTTTCATGCTGTGTTAAACGCATATGCGTTATTGTGAACAAGTTTTGTTTTATTTTTGTAAATTTTATTTCTTAGAAACAAGAGTACTGGTTGGTCCAAGTTTATTCTTTCCCAGCTTGTGTCCCTCGCTGTTAGTTGAAGGGGGGCTCAAGTTTAGCTGGGAGGGTGTTAGGGGGGCTATTGTACCCTTTAACATCTGTAGGTTTCTTGGAGTGTGGTGCAGATATGTGCACTCAAGAAAACATTCATTCAGAATAGTGTGTGTGTTGTTTATCTTATCTTGTTATAGAAGTTCTGAGAAATCGGCATGGTACTAATTGGATTATTTTGCAGGATATTGAGATTGAATTTTGTTATTGGAAAGGAGAAAATTTTATTGGTTCTAAGTTCTCATTGTTTGAGCAAGAATTTTCCACCTAGTTTCCAATTCACTCAGGATTAACTTCACAGGTGGGTACACCATTAAATTAATCATTAACATAGTAACGAATGAAATTTACATTTACATTATTATACTTTAAAAGCTACTACTATTAAGTATCTATAAAGTCCTGTAACTTATTTACAGACTTGTGTCAACTGTGGTGTAGGAACTCTACATTCTCATATTCCAGTAGTATCAGAGCCTCTCGTGGAAACTTCTATGTTCTAGGGTTAGTTTTATAGGTTATTATTATATTCTTAATTATTTACATACAAGGTTAAAATGCTAAATACATATTAATTTACTTAGGGCTTATATTTTGGATTGAAAACTTTGTAACTTGGATTGGAGCCAGTTCCTGATTTTTCTCATATTATATTGGACTGCATTTGGTGAGACTTCAATTATATCTCTTGGCTAGTTCTGTTCATTACTGGTAACTAACCTTTGTGGAAAAGCCATCAACCGCGATATATTCTGATTATCATAAAATTACATTCTGTGATGTCCTGGTTTCTCATTGATAATAACATTTTGGTCTGAAGATATTTACACTGGAAATAGCAACATCAATAAGGAAAATTATACACAACTATCAAGTCAATTTTAGCATAATATCTATTCTAGTCTAAATAGTCCTTATGTAATTTTTATTACGTAACTCCTAAACTTTACTTTATTCTTGATACTGGTTCAAGATCAATTATTACCTATATATCTTTTTGGCCAAAATATTGTTAAGTAATGGTTTCATCGTTCTCTTATAATATAGTTAGGTTTTTGACTTGGACAACCATATCCAGTTGTCTGACCAATGAAGGTCTAATTCTTTCGTGTAAATATTGAATTACAGTGCAAGTTTGGAGGTCTGTTTCAATTTTACTGTTGTTCGAAATCCGAATTAAACGTTTTATAAGTGTTCTTTATATCTTTCCTGTTTCATTAATATTTCTTGTGCGTTCTTATTTACGGGTTGTAGATATATATCACGAATGCAATCGCTTAACACGGGGCTTGCGAAACAGGAGACGAATCCAAATGAACTTATAGGTTGGAGAAATCCCTAACTTCTCTTAATAAATATATCGCCTCTTTGAACATCGGAAATTCAAGTGATCTTGATTAACTTCGCTGCACATTTTCCTTACGCTATAAAAGGTTTGTTAATCTTGTCATCAACACGATGATGATTATTGCTTCTTAGAAAAAAATGCAGTACTCTTGCATAACTGAGTATTCGTCTTTGTGGAGTAACGCTATCGGATTTATTGTCGCTTAACTACGTGTACTATAAGAGAGATTACTATAATATAATATATAGATAAGTATATATCTATATATGTATATAAAGTAGATTATTTATAATACTAGTATATATATATATATATATATAATATATATAATAATATTAGTACACAGTTAAAATGTAATTCGTGTAAATATTTCAATTGCTTACTATTTTTTTATAAGTAAATTTATGGGAACTCTCAACCTACACAGCTTCAAATGCAAATTCGCCATTTCAACAGATTCTTATCAATATTGTAAATAGCATCAAAAATAAAATAGAGCATCTCCTATTATCAAGAATAACATTTCAAATTAAAGCTACTTTACCTTAGAAACCTATGATAAATGTGTCAAACGAAATTTATTATGTCAATAATTGTATATTAACTCTACATGGTACAGAGAATAACTCTCCTCCCCCCCACACAGGCAGACAATGAATGTAATTATAGCTGTAGATATATGATATTTTATAAATATGATGTACAAACTTCATCAACGCCATAATTCATTATTTTCGTATATTTTTATATATAAATGTAGCTATAAATTCATGTCAGTGTTTTATTGAATCTATGAATGAGAAGCTCTTATAAGAAAAAAATTCCGAATTCTCATGTAACTACTTCTTTGTGCGCTTTTATAGCGTCAATTCACCCCATTTTTCATATATCCCTTAAACTGTTAGATCCTTGTTTGAAACTCTAGTACGTAAAAACGCTTTTCTTTATAGATGTTAAAGAACTGCATCGAATAATGAATTCGTTAATTTTAGAATATTTTTATAAATGAATTTTTTTTTTACCATTTCGAAATTTTTTTAAAATTTGGTTCGTTAATAATATATACAAATAAATGAATAGGGGAATGATGAAAATATACGCATGAAAATTAAAAAGAGCAAAAAAATGGAATAATTATTTATTAAATTCTTAAAGAGTCAGCTACTGGACATAAGATAACCGGATATAAATGTTTTAAAGCTACTTAAAAACTATATTACCATAAGATCTTTTCTTTCTTTCAATCCTCAATTATTAATCTGTTTTCTTCTCATTACACTCTGATTAACTAGTAAATACCATTACTCACAGTGTTATCAACACACATCTTTGGACAAATCACCCGCCTTAGAAAAATATCTCCCTAATTGCTTGCCAATGGAGCAAGAATATAAGACAGATTTACTCAGATACTTATACCTCCCAGATTATACACTTAAAGGTAATTATTTCCGTTTTCTCATAAATAAAATTTTCAATAAATTAAATTATTATTGCTGTAGCAATTCTAAATGATTTGTCCGCAGTACAAATAATTCTTTAATTTTTACACCAGGTGGGCATATTTTATGCTCACCTCTACATAAATATATAAAATTAAATTCCATTTGGCTCGTTGTCTCGCTTGTTTCCCTCTATCTGCCATTTCATGACGGGTGGGAAGGTACATGTAAGGTTTCTTCTTTTGACTGTCTGTTTTGTTTGCTGTTGCTTAATATGTGCCATGTTCTCCTTTTCCAGCAATAACTTTTACTACTTTTCTCATTGAAGTTGATGTTTGCTATAAATTGAGTGTGTAACTGCCTGGTACACTTGACTCTTACTACCATTTTCTTGTACTACCATCATACTTACGCTACTTAACTTAGAGGATACCAATCGGCTGCATATTGATTGGAATCTGTTGCCTGAACTTAACAAGAAAAACCTTAACAGTTGTTATTCTATTTTATTTTTTTATTTTTTATTTTTTGATGGTTGTAGTGAGTGATATAATACCTTCCTTTTTCAAATAGTTTTTATGAATATGACCTAGATAGTTTGACTATGCCTCTTACTAGCGTGTTATGTTCATGTAGGTTTGGGGTTTGGACTTTGATTCTAAAATCATAACCACCTTTGTGACGAGGAAAATCTTTAAGTTTCCTTTCCCCAACGATTCAATTTCACAAGATTTCTTGTCAGAAGTGACAGCGATTAACTATTTTCACCATGTCTCAGGTATTATTCATAGATCTACCTGTATGAATTTAGAATATTACCTTTTATAGGGAATTATTAATAACTTTTATTATATAAAAACTTGTACATTTACGGAACCTAGTTGCCCAAGTTTAGAGAATAGTGTGATCATTGATTAACCTTTACGCACAATCAACAAGTATATTGTGAAGTTTATGAATAGAAAATAAAAACAAAACAGTCTCATTTGTGTGTGAAGTTCTTTATGATTTTTGTTGATTTAGTATAAACTACAGTGTTAATTAGATGAATGCCCACTATACACATATTGGGTAACCGTAAAAATAAACTTTTAAAATGTGTAGCTGTGTAACCATATATGAACTTTAATGAAACAAACTTGTTTTTCTGACTATATATATATATATACACAGTTATATATTATTGAATGTGTTTTTTTATATATTTACTTGAATTTCTAAAAGCTTGTTTATCAATTTTTGTAGAATTAAGTTGTAACATGTTTTGGGGTAATATAACCATGGTTATATAGAGGATTGTGGACACCATACGCCCTACTCAGAAAGAAAATTATTATTGTTAAAGCAAGGAAAAAACTGGATACTACCTGTTATTCCTGTAACACGAACTCAAACCAAACAAAGCTGATAAGATAGTTTTTCTTTGTGGGTGTGGGATTTTTTTTGTACCACTTAAATGTTTTTTTTTGATTCATGAATAACCTTTTTGTACCCTCACTTATGAAAAGCGTTATTATGATTTAATCAACCTTATTACTTTTGTACAGAAAGAAATCAGTCCTTAAATATAGTTTGAGCATAAATTGAATCGTTTTTAATCCTCTCATATCTTGTATGTTATACTGGGTTTTGCATGAGCATGAGGATACACCTGTCTCTTTCTCTCTCTATTCTAAAACTCTTGTTGCACTGAACCTTTATATGATTCTCCATCTACCTCTTGGTTTGAACTGTACAAATCTGTGGTCGGTAAAAACTTTGAACTTTAGTTTTTTATCTAGTTACTGTAATTTTTCTTAGCAATTCAGTTAGGTATTGATTTTGCCATATTGAGGAATTTGGAATTTAAGATGGATTGAAAGTTTTCAATAACTTATTTCTCTTGTAAAAACCGTTCTGTACTCTTGCAAATCAATTATAGATTAGATTAGTAATCTCTTCTCTTATTCCCTCTCTCCCAAAGGTATTGTGTGAATTTTTTTTTTTTGGGAAAACATTTTTTTTTTGTGTGTATATTTGTATATTTAATTCAGTTTTCTTATCATTAGTTCTTTTTATCGCATGGAGTTACTTTAGATCCATAGCAAGAGGGTTTTGATAAGTGGTTCGAAGAAAGTGTGTTTTTTTGGTGTTGGTCTATGTCAAATTTGATCTAACGAGAATATATACCCTCTTTAACTGATATGATTCGTTCGTTCGTTCGTTTTCACTACTGATTGTAATCATTATATTCTTTATTTTACCATATTCTGGATACTACTGATGCTGAGGAAATGAGTTTTTAAGGAAGCTGGTCGAAAATAAAGGCAAAGTGTCTAAATCACTGAAGGGAAGGTAATTGATAACGATACACCTGCTTATACCCAATTGCTATATTTAACAACTTTATTTCACCTATATTTTTTATTTTCCTCGCGTTATCGTGCCTGGCGATCGCTGTGTCTGTTCTTTATCACCGCGGTGTCGAAGCCGGTCCTACCGTTGATTGCAACAAAAAAAACAAAAAATAAAAAATAATACTCTAGACAACTGGTCTCCTACGTCTTTCTTGTTTCCTGTTGAAGCCTGCATGGCTTGTCTCATTCGTGTGTATTGCCTTGTTGGTCTAGAAGAGGGAAGTAGTGGATCAACAGTGTAATGTCAGAAGTCACTACAAATGATTTTTTTTATGTCTCAATTGTTTATTTAATGATAATATATCGTTTTCTTTTGTATTTTTTGCTTATTATCTTTGATATTTGTAACTTGTTTTTGTTTAATTTAAAAACATAGGCGTGAGCTTACTGACTCAAGAAACACACTAAAAAATTACAACCTCTTATATTGGTACGCAAGCGTGTCTGTATATCGCGCTCATTATATGCTACCCTTCCTTCCTGTCTTTTGTTTTGGTGTTTCTGTTTGTTTGCAATTAAAAACTTTTGGAATTGTTGGATTAAGTTGGTGTTTCAGTGGTATTGTTTTTTTGGTTAAGAAAATAGAAAATAATTGCTTGTCAAATTAACGGTGACGTAAAGCAACCCCAAAGAAGGGGAGAATGTCACCCAATTACAAAATTCTGAAGATGAACAGGAAAACGATACAGTTCGAGCGTAAGAAGCATCGATCCCACTTTCAGGTGTGAACACTTAGTAAAGGGATTGTGGCGACCCGACTCCCATAAGTTCCATCCCAGATCGATGAAATAACAAGAAAAGTTTGCCCAACCAATCCTTGTCTTAATATTTGATGGACGAGAATGAATAGATTGACTCCAATTAACAGAGAACAGGGGACCGCCGTGCGTTTTACACTGGAGAATGTAACAACAGACCGCACGTCCTACTCTTGTTCTCAGAGCCAGACTACACGTCCTTCTTCAACGGAATTGCTTCCATTCACTGACAAAGATTGGTTAAAGGCCATATATCGACAGAACCAAGAGATGATAATGGCTTTGACGAAAGTTGTTTTGTTGTTGGAGAAGCATACACCTAATTCGAATAAAATGATCCCAGTGTTGAAATTTTGAATGGTATCTCAATTTCTGCAAAGGTTTGAGGAATATGCCACAATAACCTACCCTAGAGCAACTGCTGAAGGGTGGCGAACACACCTGGGAATGTATCTCGAAGTACCATCAAAAAACGGTGTAGATGTTTAATAAAAATAACGCTGGTTATACATCATAAAAGCCCAACGAACAAATGTTCGCTGAATTTTACGAAGAAGTAAAAAACTCAAACTACAGAAACTACATGAGGCAAGATCCTTCTCATGAAACAATGACTCTCTATTGCATTGGGAGATTGCAAGGTAGTAAATGGCTTTTCTGGGTCTGTGTCAAAACATAATGATGGTAGAGAGAAATTGTCGGCAGCTTCCCTTTGATGTCAGGAAAAGTTAAATGCTTCTGCGGTGGGTTAAATTGCTATGAGGCTACACCGTTGGGGTCTAGAAAACTATAACTCAACATTACACAGAGGATTGTAAATCTAGTGAGGAACAAACCGTATCTCCACAGACAACGCAGGGTACTGAATTGCCTTCGTCTCCGGAGGTGATTGATCTCACAGCCTTCCATCCATATTCATCAATGGGAGCAACTCCCCCAGTTACGACACAAGAATATTGTTCTCAGAAAAGTATAACCCATGGACCACAGACTAATTTGGGTTATGAACCATGTGGACAGCTGTTATATTATGGTCAAACACCTGCTTATTATGGAACCTCTTTTCAAAATAATTTCAACCCCAATGTAGCGGGATCCTACTCCGTACCAACATTTGCTCAGGTGGCTGCACAGTCACCTATACCTCCCACAAATATTAAAAGACCTAATACTCCACCTGTTTCTCCACGGAATAATCGAACGTTTTATGCCTCAAAACGGGGCCCACCATCTCCGAAACAAAAACGGCAGATGCCACAACAAATAAACACTTCTATAGGTTCCCCCAATGTACCACAGTACCAACCACCACAAAAACCTTGGTGGTCGGGCAATAACCTATCTTGTAAATATTGCAAGCAGGCAGGTCATGACGTTAGGGACTGTCCATCTCGCCCGTACTGCCATTTGAAAAAGGGGACATATATTTGATGAGTGCTACCTAATAAGAATAAATGTAATTCGATGTAACTTAAGCCATGTGGGCAGACTGTCCGCAACAAGAGAAAAGGCTCACAGCCAATGTGATTCTACTTCCTCGATGTCCCCTTCTGTCAGGGATCACTGGGTATGAATTGTACAGAACAGAAACTCAAATAAAAAATATTTAGCTTGGGGGAGTGGCACCGATAGCCACAATCACTGGATCAAAGAAGTCCAAAATAGCAAGAGATTAAAAAACAACAACATCCAGAAAGGGTCACCGTCATTACTTTTAGCAACAAGTTAATAAATTATAATACCTGACTTGGAATCAATGTCCAGTTCTCAATATAGCATAACTCATTGAAGATCTCCATAAGGTATTTAATAACTTCCGCTGTTAAATGAAAAATTGATTAAAAATAATAACTATAAAGGAAGATGTTTCAGTCAATACTGACCTACAACATCTTCCATGTTTATCCATCCGGCAAACTCTAGCAACCACTGTCTATATTGATCTCGTTGATTAAGCCCTCAACCTGAGTCAGTACTAAGAAAAACCAAAATAACCGCCGAAAGGCCCATTCTCCAGTTCAGGATTAACTCCAATCCTTCTGGAAGAAGCCTTAAGTGATAGGGTTGTAATTGATAATTTCCGCGCAAATTTTTCTGACACTGTTGAAGCTGGTTGATACTGGAGCAACTTGTCAGTAAATAACCAATCGACACATATAAATGATTAGACCCTTCTATAACCTTTGAAATACAAAATATACTCAGGTTACGTGTCGGTGACGTCGTTTTGAAGTCCTTGGTGCAAGTACTCTACTCGTTACTCTTTTATAGCGTATTGTACAACGGGCTGGGAGTTTGTCGGTGTTCGACGAGGTAGTACATTATGTTTGGTATTGGTTATACATTTCTGCGCGTAAAACATATGCCGATTTAAGCGAAATAAAGAATTTGATTTACACACATAACGAGTCTTTTGTTACATTGCAAAAGAATAATACGGACAAAATGGCAAGACCTTGCAGCTAAGATTTAGCTACAGGAGTAAACATCTTCAATATAAATCTGGATGCGAGTGCTTGCACAGGAAAAAATGGTTTCCAAGAACCTCTTTATTCCGCTCTTTGTTGTTCACACCTATAACAAATCACTGTTTTAGCAAATTACGCTGTTGTTCCATATCCCTTTGACCCAACCAAATTGCCCTGTATACTCTAACTGCCATCCTATATAAAAAATTAAACGAAGTTAACCCTAGAACGTTTCTCTCCTCAGAAATCCACTGATACAATTCTAACCACATTTGGTTAACTAACACAGAAATTGCAAAATACAATAACGAATGGACACCTGCAACCTTGAGGCTTTTGACCTGGATTCCACCGATCTAACCCAAGAACAAAAAAGCCCAACTGATACCAATTAACTACTTAATATCCACACTACACTCAGTCTGGGAGATCAGACGTGGGATGTAATCCATCTTAAAGCTTCTATATGAACAAAATTGCACCATGGTACCGGTTAGAAGATCCATGGTCCAAATACAGAAGAGGGAGGGAAGTGTGTAGAAAAGCTGGAAGCCAGACTGGCATTAATTCACAATCGTCTCTCCCTTATCCGGCCAGTTGTCCCTATTGAAAACCTGATGGTACGATGCCTTGGCTTGACTATAGAAACAATAAATATCAGTTACAAAAGGAACCTCTTTTAATCTACTAACTAAAGATACATTGTTCATCTCAAAGGAAAACAAGTATTCACAACTATCGACCTAATAAAAGTATTATCAAATAGAATGGAAGAAACAGTGTAAAAAACCGATTTCTAAGCCATATCCATTGGAATTCTTAACGAATGCCTTGTGTTTGTGTCAAATCCCTTACCTTCCAAAGAGCCATGAATCTTGCACTAAGTCACATCCCTTGGACGGAAGTTATGATCTATATTGATGTACTAATAGTTAGTGACACTTTTGAGCAGCATTTATCCATCTTAGAGAAGTCCTAAAGCCTTCATGTGAACTGGTTAAGTTAAACCATCAAAAACTTTTAATCAGAAACGAATAAAGCATTTTTGGGAATACGATCTCAAACAGGGCATGTACCCCTTGGAAAGAAACCTACAGGGAATACGAGACTTCCCAGTACCCAAAACTGTTAGGCAAGTGAGACAATTTATGGGTTTAGTGAACTTCTATCGCAGACACATCCCTAATTGTTCGGTCATAGCACAACCATTGTTCGAATTATTCAAAAGTAAGAGTAATGTCAATTGGACTGAACAGTGCCAAAAAAGCCTTTGATACCTTAAAACAACTTTTGACTACACCTCCCTTGCTTATGATCCGGATCATTCAGTCTAAGGGAACCCCTTTCTATACACGGCATCTGGATAGGGCTTGGGCCTGTCTTGCACAGGATACAAAACAACGAAGAAATAACCAATTCGCTTCAATCCCCAGTTTTTTCTGAAAGTCCCCAAGGATAATTATAGTACCCAGAAAGGGAATGCCGCCAATACTGTGGCTATTGTCTTGATAACTTTCTCTCTAAAATCAAATGTAATAATATCACAGATCATCAACCTATATTGTTCCTTCAGAAACATCATTATATACCTGGGTGGCTAGACTTTAGAAGAATTAAAATGACCATGACTACGAGTTGTGTAGACTTTCCAGGTAAGGATAATATCATATGGACAATAGTCTGATCTCACTATGAATTTGAGCGGAACCATGAACAGCTATTTTCCGGAAGTCTGATGCTTACAAGAAATTAATTTGCCAGAGGTGGGCGATTTCATGTGTTCCAGTGTTTTCCCCATTACATTATGACCAATGGACCCAAACATTTAGAATGAGGGTTGAAGAGTCGTGGATGAATGATTACAACCTCTGAAAAGTATTCAAAATTATTGGTAGGAATGAAAAAGGTGTGCTCAAACAACTTCAACTTACTAGGTGTCCTGGGCAACTCCCATTTATTCATAGCCAAGACTAGTCTAAAAAAAAGTCACGTCTAAGTTCGTTTTACTTTTAAATAAGAACCCATGGTGAAAGGATGTCCTTTAGCAAAAAAATTACAAAATAATTTGTCTATGGTATTTCAACTTTTAACGACTAATTACAACGAAAATCGTTTACCTGAGTCGGTCATGAGTCATTGGAGCTATGCTAGTCCAACCTGTAACTAATCTTCTTTGTTTTGGTGGTTATCATCATTGGACCAGAATCTCCAAATGAAAATAATTTAGCGAAAGATACAGTCAATCTTGTAAACAAAGCTTTTTGACTTCCGTGTAGATCGGTGTAATGCATAGTAAGAAATCATTATTGAAAAATTTACTAATGCTATTAAACTAAAAATAACGTCAACTTTTCATGTCTAAAATATTCATGACAACTCAGACCATTTGTTAAGGCCTTGAAAAGAGCCTTACATCATAATCAACCTTTGAGGGG